>JNEY01000290.1:154690-177250 GCA_020875895.1 Aphelenchus avenae
CAAGGGGAGGGGGGGGGGTCGGGCGACTGTTAACAAGGGGGAGGGGGGGGGGTAAAAAATGCTTTGTTAGCTAACATAATTTCTGGACGTTCCCTTACCACTCGAGACGGCTGATGCAACGTGCATGCATAACAGGCTGACATGGTGGCATACTCATATGCCACTACCGCGTTTCAGACCAGCAAACGGGAAAAGCAGTCACGTCCGGGATAGATGGCTTAGAGTTCGGAGACTCTTACGTCTATCCCATTCGAGAGCGTGAACGACGGCATTGTTCAAGCAACGGAGAAACAATCGCCATTGCTTGCGATGATTGCCTGGCGGATTGATGTGGTGCGTTTCAACTTCGTCTAGCAAGCGGTAAGACGCAAGTAACCGAGTTCTGTCGCTTTCCCTTCCGACGTTCTGCAAAATAATTTGTTAGGCTCAGTTCGGTGTGGGGAAAATAAGAAATCAAGCGCTGTGCGTTCGATCTGGGGCATCCGGCTCGGGCAGCCGGGCGGGCGGATGGCAAAGCTTAGCCAATTTTTACCCGACTTTGACTACGTTCACCAAAAATTCGGAAGAAAACATTAGCCAGAACTCTGCTTTTTTGCTTGAATTTTGCATCGGCAGAAATATGGACTCATTTTTTCCGAGTGCAACTCAGGGGATTGCGACTGGGATCCTGAAGCGGGTTAAGCGTCACAGGCTAGACCTGAAATCTTACCAAGAACACCGTTCCAAGATCTCTTAGCGCCAGGTGACTCCCATTTTCGACGACCAGCTTTCTCAGCCGGCGACTAGCCAGGCAAACTACGTCCAGCTCATTGCGCCGCAAATATTGAAGCACTTCATTCCATATGTCTTTGGGTAGGTCAGGAGAGTGCGAAGAAAATGTTGCATCGGAAGCTTTAATGCAGAATAAATCGCGGTAGCATTGCATGAAATAACAGCCTTGTGATGACATTTAGTCGCAAAACGCACTTGTCGCTGGTGAGTGAGCTGAGCCCCGCGTGGTCAGCGGCGGACGTCGTGGCTTTCTTCTCTTCGCCGCCAACAGCGGGTCAATAAAAGCGTCAGAGCGGCGGCTGGGAAACAAACATGCGTCACGCGGTGCGCCGTGTGACGCGCTCCCGCTGGGCCTGGCCAATGCTAATTTTAGTCGACTGCGGCGAAGTGCTGACGTACTTCGCGAGTATTAATGGGTAGCGTAAAGAAAGAGCAAATGTTTCGTAACAGAGCATGAAACAGCGTCGAGGAACCTAGGGGGGGGGGGTTACTGGTAAATTGTATGCGCTTGTTATGGCTGACCACATGGAACGCAAAGGACAGAACGAGTCATGGAGACAGCACGAACTAAGAACGCATCTTAGAAGACCTTTCGACCCGTTCCTAGAGCCCTTCTGCGTTGAAGTGAGCCTAAACGCACAATCGCGTAAACATTCGCACGATTTTACCTTAAGGAGATCAACAAAACTAAAGCAACTTTTGGCCGCTTCGGAATAGTTGCGCGGACGGAACGGAACTGACAAAATGGTGATTTGAGAACGGGAACGAATTTCAGCGACGGAACGGAACGGAGAACGTCCAGCCCCAGTGCTTGTGTAGGAATTGTAAAATGAATACCGTATTTTCTTGATTAGGACGCCATGCAGCTCTAATTTTCAAAAGGATCAGTTAAGTGGCGCTCTATGAGGGAGGATACGGACACCTCCGACAGGGAACCAGCCTCTCGGCTAAAAATGCAGACTTCCTACACTGAATTGAGTACCTACTTCTGTCAGACCAAGGACCTTGTTGGTCATAGGGGAAGAACTTTAGAGGTGGCAGGACCAACCAGTGCATGCGAATCTGTAAGTTACTCATATCGCGACCGGTTTGCAGTGTGGGAGAGTAGACGAGATGGCGGCAAGCTCAAATTATCACATATATTTCCCCCTTCTGAAGTTTCCTCCCCCGTATAACCAACAAGATCCTAGACCAGCATCTCAGCACGCTACGTATGCATTAATCCCCTCGTTCAGCGTGGTATGTTGTGTACCATAGTACGTCAAGCCTGGACACAGCACGGTAAGCGAATTTTCCTGCATCCGGTCCGCTCGGCATGCGTACCTGCACGTGCATGTTCAACCATGGCATGCAGTATCAGGGCCGTAGCCAGGATTTCAGGATAGGGGGGAAGTCGGGGACAGGGGGGTGGACCTCAACAATGGGCCAAAATGAGGCCAAAATGGCTCCAAATCACTAAAAACGTTAAATACGGCATATTCAACAGTTATTAAGTATTTTAGACTCGCTTTACCCTAACTTTTTACCAACTTTTTAAATTATTCTTCAACGTAGGGACCCCCTACCCTATCGGCGGCCGAAGACCGCCCACAACCCCCCCCCCCGGCCCTCCCCGCTAAATACGGCCCTGTGCAGTATGCTTTGAAAAAATTAAAGCAAACCTTTGGTTACCTCTTGGAAAGTTTACTTAACTTGACTGCGTTTTAGCAATCGGAGAAGCTTTTTCCCACTGTGCGTCGACACGACCAGTTCTAAGCTTTTCGCAATTCAGATTCACGCTTTAATTTACCAGTACTGATTCTGTACTAGTTTTAAGTGAGAGAACAAATGAAATTGTTTACAATTGCTCACTGTCTAATCAGTTCCTTCTTATTGTCAAACATGAAGTGCCAGGCGATCGGTGCTCGTGCAACGGCCTTGAGACCGGTTTCAGCCCGTCCACTGAGCTCAGCAGAAATATCGACGGAAGTGTTTCTGCGCCAACGATTCACACGCTTCAGTGGCAATAATTGTTTCTCGCGCGCGCATTGACCCCTTCTCTTGGTAAAGCGGCCTTTGTGTTCTGTTAGTTCGGTAATTTAGTCACGTTTCGGCAAGAATGCGATGCTATGCACTGGTTTTGTTGGGGCTGTCTATAATCGTGCAGACATCGGTGTCTCAGAACCTTACATTAACAGGGAATGGTACTAGCGAAACCGTCCTCGACCCTCCGACTGGTAAGCACCCGCATGAATGGATGGAATCAGGAACTAGGAGATCAAAATGACCCAAGTTCAAACCTTTTCTTAAGGCATAGTTTACTACAACCGTTCGTTCTTAGAATCCCGGATACACGTTGACGTCCGCGTCAAAGTCGACATCAGTCTCTCGTCGTTTGCCTACGTTCTCGCCGCTGTTGGCCTCAGTTTCTACGCCATGCTGAAGGTTTACAGGCTGTGCTGCCTTGCGAGGTATGTATTCTTGGTTGCGTTGTAAAGCAATGCTTATGAGCTATATTTTCACACCATGCTATGAAGCATATTTCAGGTCAAAGAAGCGCAGCGAAGACCGAGTTTCACTCGCAGCTTAGCTGAAGCCTCCGTCAACCCATGTCGCTTCGTGGTTATTTTCGGGCTGGACACTTTGCTATTTTCTTTTTTTCGCTGATACGCTACGCATCCCGCAAAATTAAGTGATTTTTAGGATTAAATCGCTTGGATTACGAGTAATAATTTCGCTCATAAGAAATTTTTACGTTAATGTTTAAGCCGACTTGGGTGAGGCAGGTGGGCGACTTTCGCCGCTCAAATAAGGCTTTTGTTTAACGACTTCCTAGGACTAGGGGTGTTCTGTAGAGTCTTGCGGCAATACACGAAGAAGTACTATTGGGAAAGGATTTCCCGGTTCGAACGCATTACCCTACAAATTTTGCGAAGAATGGAAATTTCAGGATATAATCTTTACTATTTGAAATTTTGTTCGAATCCACCTATTTATGACGTCTTTCCGTTTGTTCGCGAGCTGGAAAGCAGGTTCTATAGGAAGTCGCAAATCCCTAACTTAATATTCGGGATGGTGGTCGAATTTTCAAAAAAGTCTTGGAAAACAAGCGGCCTAAAAACAGCTGGTGACGCCCGCTGTGTACAAAATTTAGTGCTTCTTCTATAAGGCACACCCGCCTACCCAGTACACAGGGTTCTGAGAAGGTTGCATTTTGCCGCATTGCCGGCCTACACGTGCGGCTACCGGCCTGGCAAGTATTTTGTCTTGATTATAATGGGTTTATTCTTGTCATACACCCATACGCAGAATTTATGCAATACTACAAAGTCCATGCATGATCTTCTCCGAGAGCGACGGCTTGCCGATGACGTGCCGATATCGGAGTTTGCCCTTCGGACTGAAGCGCGGCTTCGGCGGTACCCGTATTCGTTTATTGTTGAGGTTGTAGATGGCGCGGCAGAAGTACACCTTGAACGATTACGACGAGTTGGCTCTGCGAAGCTCGGGGATACTTACCAGATCGAGATCGCAGTCTGGAGCAGGAAGTCGTGGATGCGAGTAAGGACCGGGGATTGAGGTAGTCGATGAACGCCGCTTCGACTTGTACATTCGTCGAAGCTTTAACCACGCTTGGTACCTGCAAGTAGAACAAAGCTACTCAGAGGGACCGTAACAGCGCAATAAGCGGAAACATGCAGATGCTGAATTGCTATAAAAAACGACGTAAAGGCAGTGGTTACGTTTTTACGAAAAGTTTGGCTGAGAAACGACGGAAAATGAAATACAGCTTCTATTTTTACACCTTTTGGTTTTTACCTTAAGTCGCCTGTCGGTTTTTCAAAGACTCGGCAGAACTGTTTTCGTATTTTGCGAGGGGAGGGATAATTAAACCATGTCCAAAAATAGCCAACAAGGATGATTTCCACCATATAGCGTCGGCGATATATGATCTGTGCATTTCCGCTGCGAACCTGCAGTATTCGTGTAACGAGAGGACGTAGGCTTTAGATTCGATAGCATCCACTGGAACTGTGTCCAAATGGCGAGACGCGAGCAGCTCTTTCTCGTGTAGTTTGAAGTTGCCCTTCGACAACCTGTCGAGTTCGAGCACACATCGAGGATTCAGCTGCGAAGGAGTGTAGTACCATAGGACGCTCGTCATCGGAGCGCCTAAAAGCAACGTTGAATCGAGCTAGCTTGATTATCAGACATAAAAAAGAGCCTGGTAAAAAAACCGTTGCTGAGCTAGGACTCAGTGTTCTTACACGAAACGTTTCTCGCAAGTACCCCTAGATCAGTACTGAAAGGGACACTTCCGACGAACGTTTGTGACTAACATTCGGCAACCGGCACCCGTTCGGTACTCCGTACCGTACTGACCCACCGCGTACCGTACTCCGTGCCGTACCGGCTCCCTCGTACCTTAGAGCACTGTACGGTACGGTAAGGTGCTAGTGCGGGCTGTACTAGTACCAAATATCGAGAAATCTGGAGCCGTCCAGTGCTCAGTATTGGCTACTCCACCCGCACCGTAAGCCGTACTGTTCTGATCCACCCGTACCGTACTCCGTACCGATAGCACGGCAGTACGGTACGTACGGCCGAACCAACTATAAGATTGCTGACCATTATTTGAGACATGAAGGTTGAAAAAGGTAGAAAACCGGTCCCTATCCCATCCTAAAAGGGCGTATGTGTGAGGTTTATGCACTCTTCTACAGCGAATCTTGCTGAGCCCAGGAGCATTAGGTGGCGCAGTGGGAACGGTTTGATAGGTACTCGTCCAAAAAGGCAAAAAGGGTATTAGAAGAAGGTATCATAGTGCGTCTTTATCAAGCCACTCGACGAGTAACTGGAGCTAACTGCAATTTTAAGGCTAATGAGAATTTCGGATAGCGCAAGACATCCCAGCATGCCCACAATCTTCGGACCCAAGGTCACCGAAAACAAGCAGCTAACTTACGTCTCCCTTCGTCAAAGAACAGCCACGCGACCTTGCCGACGCTCTCGAGACCTTCTGCTGACGATACTTTGACGCAGTCTTTCACCCGAATGACGTCGCCTTCCTTCTTGTGCCTGATAGCGTCGAAGCACATCCGATGCTGAGGTTCAGTGCTTCCAGCGATCCGAACGTGTCGGTAGGTTCCTTCGCCGAGCGGTTCCCACTGAAAAGCCGACGCAAGCGCGTTGAGCTTCGATCTTCGCAAGAGTTTCGGCGGTGGCGCCTCTGCGACGTCAACCTGAAACCACCTCACTCACTAGCGTTGCGCGGTATGTGGCCAATCGTCAACACTAAAGGCCGAGCCCTTGTGAAGTTTAAAACAGGGTCGGGACTTCCCAAAGTTCAAACAGAATTCGACAGTGAAAAATAAAACCGAAGCGGATCCGAATTTCAAAAAGAAGCGAATTTCCTGGGGCTCAGCGTGACCGTCGCAAGGCATCCGGGAAATATCTTTGTCCACGTATGAACAAACTGGACTAAGCATTTTTATTTAAAAGCGTTCATATTGTCGATGAAAACCGTCCCCCCCCCCCGAAATTCGAACGCTGGGAACCACGGTTACGCTTCGGCACGTCTAGTTTGTAACCTGATCGGTCGCTTACCGTCGTCCTGCTTAGCTGCTTCGGTGCCTTCGTGCAGCCATTGCTTCTCCTCCACTTGTTCTCCTTTGTACATGAGGAAGCCTTTGAAGACGAGGACGACGTGGAGAACTGAGTTGTACTTCCAGACGATGAACTGCATGCATCGCTGTCCGTCGAAATAAGAAGCACTTTGGCAATGGACGGATGCAGTTTCGATGCATGGCGTCGTCCATTCTAAACAAACGTGTATAGTGGAACTGAATATGCACACGAAAAGCGAATTCCATGCAAAAAGGTCGACGTACTCAGCAAAATTTGGAGCTGCAGGATCTTCACAAGGCTTACCTGATCAGCCGCTTTTGTCTTGTGAGTTAGTTTCTGTCCAGATCGAGTTCGGGTTCTCGTACGACTGTTCTTCTCCACCTTTGCAGGTCGTGGCCGAAGGACGTGGACATTTGCATTGCGAGCCATGCTAATCTGAAGTCCGCAAAATTTGCCTCTACAATTTTCAAGCGCAAAACATATCGCGAGGGAAGTATGATTGAAATACGTGATTGAAGGACTTTTACATCGGTTTAACGGGCTCCTTTAGCAAACACTCGAGTTGCATGCAGTTTGTACGCGTTACGACTAGAAGACTGATTGTAAAAAGGACTTCACAAGACAAGTAGTTCTTGAGAGGAGTCTGCATGGGACGTAGTGGCGAACCCATCCCATGCTACGAAGTAGCGCACCCATCCTGGTACGACGAGCCAATCATTGAACCGGCGCGTACTTAAAGACTTTTCCGATAATACCAATTCGGATGTAAACGCGGCGCGGTAAGGACGCATAGCGTCGGAATGCTTAATTATCCATTCAAATCCTTGGGTATCGGCGTTCCATGCATAAACTCAGAATACATGAAAGAAGAACACCTTGTCATCAAGTACGTCTTAGAATATAACTTCTCTACAACTTTGTCTATTTTTATGGTCGATTTAACGACGCGAATCGCAAAAAAAAGTGGACCAAAAAAGTGTCCGTGGAGAGCACGTGAGCCGGCGGACGATGACGACGGCGCATCGACGGCTCGAAAGACGAAAGTGTCGGCGAGTGGGGCGGCCGACGGGCCGGCCGGCTGTCCCCCTACAACACAAAGGGGCAGCGCGGCGACGCAGTGGCGGCAGTCGCGGAGGGCCGACACTCTTTCGATTGCCGCCGCCCCTCAAGGCCCCTCAACTTGCGGTGAGCTTCTCGCTCCTCCTGAGTGGTGGACCCGCGTGCTCCTCACCCACTCCTCCACTGACGCGTGGAAGAGCGCTCCTCTCGACACCAGAGGTAGTGAAAGAGGCGATACGATTTCATCTGTCCACCGGCGAATGCGTGGCGATGTTTTCAGGCGCTCGGCGATGACGACTGAATTCGAGTGGGGATCGTCAAGAGTGCGTTGCTCCTATCAGAGATGGGGGACATCGGTCTGTTATCAACCGATACAGACACAAATGGCTCCAAGCGGCAGGGTTGGGTTTATGACCGTCAAAAATGCGGCCGGTTAAAAAACCGGAAAAAAACCGTCAAAAATTGTCAAAAATGGTCATAAATGGTCAAAAATTCCGGCAGTTTAGAGCCAAAAACCAAAGGGTCCTCCCTTATGTTTGTGTAAGTTAGCTTCTTAGCGTGTTTTTAATGGTCAATTTAGGCCGTTTGGAGCCTTTTGAAAGGGGTATTGATGAGTTAGCGGACAATACGTGTTCAAATTTTTGCCAAAACACCTGTTTCCGATGATATTTTACCCATTTTTCACTAAAAATCCGTCCGGTTTTTTTTTCCGCCGTCGGAAAAAAAACCGAGGCCTCGGTCAAAAAACGGTTTTTTTCCGTTTTTTCCGGTCAAAAAACAAGGAAAAAAAACCCACCCCAACCCTGCCAAGCGGTACCGATACTGGTGTCACGAAAATGACCCGCCTGGGCCGGAAGCAGACATTACTACGTGCTTACTTGGTACGCGGATCTACCTGTTTTAGGTGCCTACTAGTATCCCGGTTCCCGGACCTAACTACTTGGTAGAATAATGCTCTTAAACCCCCATTTTTTGGTTTGTCGTCCCCCATATTGATTGACCCCCCCCCTCCCATTGATCCAAAGCCAAGCTTTTCGCCCATATGAGTCGCGCGCTGCTCTAGCTTCTCGTGGAATCCGAGCCTGGTCACTTATCCACATTAAACCGTCATGCGCCTTGTGTACAAGTTGAATGTCGACGTTCAGCTGTCGCTTTGACGCAAGCCGCTTGTCATAAAACAAGGTTCTTCTAGGACCTATGTACTTTGGACCCCTTTGGGACTTACCAGAAGTAGGTGCCTAAACCTGCCATCTGTTTAGAGGGTCAGTACTTACCTGGAGCTACCTTATAGGTCCGACCCTGGATATGGTCCTACGCCTACTTGTACCTTCGGACGCAGTTAATCTCTGACGGGAAAAATGATCCAGATAATAACCCGGCGCTGAGTCACTACTGCTGTCAGGTGCGTGGTGCCAATTCATGACCGCTCAGCAAAGACAAGACTTACTGAGCTGGTCGCTCATTAAACGTCACTTTTCGCCATAACTTACGGCACATAAGAGCATATTACCAGAACGGTTTACTGCACGGCAGCTCCGTAAATTACAGTTCCAAATGTTAGCTTCACGAACGTCGTGATTTAGCGTCTCTTCTCGAGCTTCTTGCATGTAGCGATCGGCGGACACGGCGCCCGAACGCATTGAACTCGCTCGACGATGCACTCATGTCCGCTCGGACAATCGGTCTTCGCGCATGCTGCAATATAGCGCCTTTAGGCATAAACTACGCTGACATGCTTACGATTAGAAATGGCCGATGGCTTCAGACAGACGCCCTGGCCGTTTTGAACGTGGCATGTGGTTCCCTCCTCACAGCGCATGATGTCGCAGGCTAAACATCCGGAATATAGGGGCCGTAACGAAGTCAGCAAGATCATCAGCCGTGAATTTACTTACGGTCGTTGGCCGCTGGCGGTGCCTTCGTGGTTACACGCGGGCCGCATCGAGTGCAGTTATGCTTGGGACCTAAATGCGGATTGAACTCTGGACCGTAAGAAAATAACAAAGAAAAACAGGAAACTGATTAAGGGGAAACGGTGTGGCATGAGTATGAGACGGTAAAGACGTTAACGGTTGATAATAAAAGGTCGTCAAACGGATGCAATATATTCCAAGCGACATAAAGTCCAATTAATAACCTGAGCGCCGCATTTGTGAGGTATGAGGCTTGATCAGCTAGATGAAAAGGTCTTTGAGGCATATAACTGATTGGTGGTTTGGGAAGTTGGCTTTATGCATGCTTTGTAAAAGCGACTTCTATTGATAAAGGTCGCCCGCTGATACAATTTCCATTTTTTCTAAGCCTCGAAAAGCCGGGTGTATGCAAAAAAAGAAAAAAAAATTCCGGGACAAATCTCAGGCCTGCCTATTTTTCTGCACTCGCTTACCTATACAGGCAGAGTAAGCAACGACGATTACCTTCAGGTGTCGGTACTGGCTTGCACATCGGACGACCGTTTTCCACCACACACTCACCAGGGCAACGCACGTTCGAGCATGCTTAACGATATTTGTTCGCAGGCCAGAACGTTTTTGGAAGGAGAACTTACGATTTACGTCGCTAGATCGACCGGCCTTGTCCGTAGGGACGCACACGTTCTTTTCGTTACGCACAAAGCCCTTTATGCAGTCACAGCCGGCGCCGGTGCTGTATTCGTTGGCCTGGCATTTTTCTGAACGAAGCATGATTCAACCAGGGCCATATTTAGGATTCCATGGTAGGGATGAAGGTCGGGAAGGGTTGCTTACGTCCCTAAAACGGGTAAAAAAGGGGCATTAAATAGTCACAATGTCATAATGTCGTGCCTACGGCTATTACGGCATAACGGTGCGCCACATCCCCTCTAAGGAACGCCCCTCTTCATGGATCTAGCTGCCCTCTCCAGAGAGCGGGACTTGTTAAAGCAACTAAACCGTAACCATGAACAGCTTCTGGCGACGTTCGAAGTAAGAGATACTTAACTGAACGTACCACCATGCATGGGGACGCACGTTCTCTCCTTTAGAAGCTGGTAGCCCACGTCGCATGCCGCAAAGACGAAATAAAACGCTTCAGGACCGGACTTTAGTATGGGCAGTGCGACAGGCCTCTACAGTGGGACGAGATCGTACACTGGGAAAAGACGCTTGAAAACCCTACCTCTTTGACAGCATTACCGACTGTTAAAGGGCTGCGCGTCAAGAGTTCACGTTTAATTCCCCGAGTACGCAAAAACGCATCATAGGAACGAGCATTAAGGTTTTTTGCCCTTCCGTCGGCCATCCATGTCGCTTTGGCTAAGCAAAACCGCCTACGAGTAAGACGGTGAGTGGACGATATCATCAGTAACATTACTAAGCTGCTTAATCTGGGTTTACTAAATTCTTCCGCACGTAAGCTTGCGGGTTTTGCTTTTCTCCAAGCGCCTGCAAAAAACGTATAAATAAAAAAAAACCGTCTTGCCCGAATTACGTCTCCTCCTTAAACAAACCTTCCACTAGCTTTGAGACGGACTAACCAACTAATATTACCTTTTGGCGTCGGTACTGACTTGCAAACCGGACGACCGTTTTCCGACACGCACTCGCCAGGACAACGTGCCTTTGAGCATGCTTAACGTTACGTGCGCTGCTAAGAACAATTAAAGTAGGAGAACGTACGGTTAACTCCTTGAGCTGGGTCACCGCCGCTCTCAGGAACGCACACATTCTTTTGGTTTCGCTCAAAGCCCTTCTTGCAGTCACAGCCGTCCGTTGTTCCGGTAGGGAACTCATTGAGCTCGGGACGGCATATTTCTGAACCAGCAGTGAGCAAGTGAGCAATGGATCGTATCCGGAAGCTTGCGCGGCCCTCTTAGTACAATACTCTCCCCATCCTCTCGGAACTCTATAGGCGATTGGGTCCCCCACGATTTGGGCCTTGCCGTGACGACTCTTCCGCTGAGTGTCATGTCATGATGCCCTACCGATACCAAGACAAAATTGCACGGCCACTGCGTTACCACGAAGGACCGCCCTCCCTTACCGGTACTCCCGCCCCACCGATTTTTGGAAAGACGGTAGAAAAAATGGCTGCACTCTCCCGGCGAGGGTGGGGGCGGGGGAATTCAACCATGAAAAAGCTAACCATTAACTGGTTCTAGCGAAACATTCAAAGTGTTGTGAAATAATTAAAGCACATTTTGAAAAGTGATAGGGAGCCCACATACCGTCATTGACGTCGATGCACCTTCCGTCCTTCCGAAGTTGGTAGCCCGGTGGGCACGCTGCAAAGTCGAAATAAAATGCATCAGGATAAGATCGTAATCATGAGTCTTTGAAAGGCCGCTAATGTGCCGAGGAGGATTTTTTTTTAATGATACGGCCTTCTCCTCCACTTCGGAAGTTTGCCCTTTTTTGTTGAGTGAATTTTACCCGAGCATCGAAACAAAATGCATCAGGATCCTTACGCACTAAAGCGTTGGGTCTGTCCGTCCTCGTCCACCTCCGGTTGACACCTTTGCCGTCATCCGAATGTTATGATTTTGGTCCTTGGTCGGCTTTTCGACAACTGGAGGAAGCTACTATCTGTATTCCTTCATATCGTCCAAAACTCATCTTACGTAACTAAAGCGTAGGTGGGCATTGCGGACAAGAAGGCGATTCAACAGATTTGGAGTAATACGGGAATTTAGTGCATGGAGAATCCGAAGACGGTGATGATTTTTGTCAACTCATGAGATGCCTGCTTGGTACAGGTGACAATTGTTAGCGGCTGCGCGAAACGCAGCCCAGCCGCTAGTTATACTGAAGGCTTTATGAGCCTGTAAACATGGAGCCGGGATCTAACACGTTATGCGAGACAGTCTGTATATACGGCTCGGGGAGCTTAGCTAAGGGTGTCTGTGAATGTTTTATAGCGAAGACTAATTAATTATTCCGGGTGATCCGCTTCGGCAAGAAAGCCTTAGCACTAAGTCGGCATTCCGCCAGAGGCCCATGTTTGTGGGGATTCCCACGCTGCGAAACAACTAACCGCCACCAATGGCTATTGGTCCAATTGCTACACATGCACCGCCATTATTCCGTTGAGTGCCTATGTCGCAATAGCACTTTCCGTTGGCCGAGTGTTCGTTGCGTCCACACTTCTCTAAATCAACATAATCGTGAAATGAGAGTGCGTTCGGCGAAATCTTGAGCCGTTTGATTCGTTGGAATAAAAGCGAACGTTTGGACCCAGTTAATCTCGTCGCAATGGGACACACCTGCTTTTGGTTTACAGACAGGCACCCCGTTTTCCATGACGCAGCTGTCAGGACAGCGTGGCGCTCGAGGGTCCGCACACGCTAAATATAAGTTGATGGTTGGTCGCTTAAAACTAGTAAGACTGCTCACTTACATCTAATAGGGCCTCTTCTCCGAAATAGCCTTGCTTTGCAGCCAAGAAACAGGGACAGCAACACAAACGTTGCGAATAGCTAAAACAAATGACCTGTATTTTCCTACTTCTTTGGATAGTCATCACAAGCAAAGAGCGAGTACGCAGCGTTTTTGCCATAGAAAAGGCAGGCTTACCTTGGCCACCATCTTCGAAATCCCCGAGGATCGCAAAGATCAAGCACTAAGAGCAGCCCGCTTTATGCATTGCAAGGCAGAGAAATTCTCGCGTTTAATCTTATGCCACCGTTTGTTCTTTAAAACATAACATGCCGTCGTGGGGCTCGTTTAACCGTGAGAGCCCGGCCACCGTTAGCACAAGACAACAATGCATCACAAGACATTCGACGCATACAACTTCTTATTGTTGTAAACGCAGGCTAAGGACCGCTGTTGTCGAGGCAAGGGTTCGTGAAGAAGGTCCACGAAGACTGTCTGAGCAGCATGTCGCCGAAATGAATTCCTGAAAGATGGTAAAGTTCTTTCACCCAACCGACTTGGTAACCGCAGGCGGTTCGTTGTCTTTAACAAGTTCCTAGTGAACAAGGCGGCTCAATGCGTAGCCGTACAAGTACCTTACCGGCCTCTCAAACGACACTCGCAGGGGTTTCACAGAATTTCGACCGACCATGACTGCAGTCGGCAGCTTCCTTGTCCCGAAAAGAGGCATATACCGTACTTCTTTGAATATAGCCCCTAGGGTTATATTTTTCGTAAGGTATTTTTTAAGAAAAAAATAAATTTTAAAAATTATTTTAAATTTTATTTGTAACAGTAAGGCTCGCTCCCTGTTCTAAAATTCTTATTTTATCGTTATCTATCCAAATATGGACTTAGATTTGAAGTCCGCTTACCCCAGATGTGCATCCAGAACTTTTTGGGTGGGGCTCTATTCAAGGGGGGGGGGCTCCATTTAAGGGGGAGGGGGCTATAATCCAAGAAATACGGTATACCTCGTACAGTGTAAAACGCACCGCATACTTTGCGTCTCTCTATTAGTTGGCTCGAGCTAACTTTTAGTTGACCCAACTAATACTAATCTTTCAAATCAGTGTAACCTAATTGTCCTAAAACTTGGTGGCGAGGCCTGACTCAACTTCTGATTTTTTTTATCAGCACCACTTTTTGTGAATAGAATGTTTAGCAAAAGCTTCTGTTAGCTAGTGATGGCGTCAAACTACGTACATACATAGCGTACAAACGACATACAGCATGTCTTTTGCTATGTTTGCCCTTGCATCGCGGAAAGCTGATTGTAAAAAAAAAACGGTTTAAGCATATGCGGAGCCCATGCTACATACGCGGTGACAAACGACATTCGACATATGTTTGCTACGTTCGCACTCGCTCGTGGAAGTCGTAGAATTAGGGCGCAGTCCATTAAGAGAGTTTGTCCCTGCCGAGCATTACAATGATGATGAGCTTGTCGTTTGTCGCTTGACAAACGAGGATGAAGAGAAAACAATGACGACGAACTTGCAAGAACAACTGCAACAATGTTAACAAGAAGTGTACGGAGCCATCAGTTTCCTTTATATAAGGGGCCTGGAGGACCAGTAGGTCATTCGACTTCACAGTCGGCGCCTATGTACTTGCATAGCTCCGGTGCTTCAGCGGGAATTCCTGCTTATATTGACGTGGGACAGGGCGTAGCTAGCCCCCGCTCTTTTGAGTTGGTGCGAACGGCAGCGGGACCCTTACATCTTTTCTTTTATCGGCCTCCAAACCATCACCCGAAGCTTCGTGAGGTCATGTTTGATTGCGACTGAGTTTTTTAAGCGAAGGCTTGTACAGCTAACCAGGCCAGGTGAGCACAGGTCAAGGCGAACTTTGTTTGGCTCTTTCACGTATTTTCGCTAATTCCATCAACACACACAGGAAACCAGGACTGAATTAGGATTATGTGTCATGCGTAAGCGCATGTATTGTACGCGAGAAGTAAACATATTCATTCTCAGCTCTGAATGACGTGTTTAGATGAGACATCTCGTACTTTTGTCGGTAGTGCTGTCAAGTCTGCATCTGGCGCATGGCGGACTTCCGTCAGCGGAACCTCCGAAGTCGCCGTGCCCAGACGGTTGGAGCTACTGCCCGGGAGCGTCGCGCTGCTACAAGGCAAGTAGGCAGTCGCAAATTAAATTCCAAATGTTGTGGACAATTAAAAACAAACTTGTTTGCGTCTTCAGAGGTATTGAACGCCAAAAAAACCGTCTTAAAAATTTTGCCCGCTCGTGATACTGATAACTAGTTAAAAATAGTCGAACTAACTAATTATCACATGTTAGTGGACCGACGGAGCGTTCACCCAGCCCGAAGCAAAGTCGCAGTGTCGGGAACTTGGTGGAAACCTTGCAACTATCGATTCGATCGCAGCCACTCAATGTGTGCTTGGTGAGTTAAGACTAAAAATAGCATATGAATGTGGGATGGTGCAGCAGTGTAGTCACAAAGAGACTGTGTGGTTCGGGGACAAAAGTATTCTTTAGAGTACGCCGGAAAGTCCTCGCAAGAAGCCACCTCAGCATGGATCGGACTTGCGGACACCGAAGAGAACAGCAAGCATACAGCGAACTGCACTTGTTGGAAGTGGCTTGACGGCTCGTCATTCAGCTACGAAAACTTCGCACCGGGCCAGCCGAACAACGCAGAAGCCAAGGAATGGTGTACGGAAGTCTTTCTACCCTTGTCGAACTATCCGGCGGGCACTTGGAACGACGAGCTCTGCGAGGCATACAAGAGACCGGCGGTGTGCTCGGTACCGGCCGCGCCAACGCCGTCGACCACGAACGCTGTGACGACTACGGTTGTGGCGACTACGGTTGTTACAACGGAACCGCTCTGCGGCCCTCCTCAGCAAACAGCAGAACCCTCACCTGCGACCGGTTCGCCCACGTCTACGACTAAGACGACGCCTACGACGCCTTCCGCATCTACTACTGAACCTCCGTGCCCCTGTGAATTAGAGTCGACTCCAGCAGGTCCAACCAGACCGCGAACAACACGAGCTAGTCCCATTCCGTCAAGAGCGTCGAAGCCGTCAAGGCCACCAAAGCCCACACCACGAGCTAGCCCGAAGCCGAGTGGACGAACAAGGGCGACTACGAAGGCAGTGAAAGCCTCCACAACCACAACGACTACGCATTGCCCGGCTGGCTGGGTTCACTGCCGTAAAGCATCGAAGTGCTACAAGGCAAGTCGGGACTATTTTTCTAAGCATTATGATCGAGTGAAGATCTGAAAATCAGTGAGCCAAATTCGCCTCTCACAAAAATGAGGGACAGCATAGTAGCTGATGCAAGCTTTGCCCGTCAATGTTGTAATTATCAATTATTAGTTGGTCAATGGAGGATTCACTCAACCCCAAGCACAGAAGCGTTGTCGAGACCTTGGTGGAAACCTTGCAACCATCGCCTAGGCCGCGTCCACTAAATGCTTAATAGGTGAGTCACGAATGCAGGCGGCTGTGTGCTTTGTGAATTTGGAAGATTTTGCACTGCACTCGGATCGAAACACCCGAAACATAGGACAGATATTATCCACTTCATTCATTAGACTACGTCACGAAAACTAAGCAAAAGGCCCAAGCAGCGTGGCTTGGACTCGTGGACAGGAAACATAATGTCAACCACACCGCAAAGTGCAGTTGTTGGAAGTGGCTTGACGGCACGCCGTACAACTACGAAAACTTCGCGCCGGGTCAGCCGATAAACTTACGGAAGACCGAGTGGTGCACGGAAATCTTGCTGCCGCGATCGAAACTGCCAGTGGGAACGTGGAACGACTTGCGCTGCGAGGCACACACAAGGGCAGCGCTGTGCTCAATGGCAGCCAGTCCTTCGAGACCACCAACTAGGCCGACAAAGGCAGGACCATCAAAAGCGACGACGAAAGCAGTGAAAGTTTCTACAGCGGCAACGACCCTCCGTTGCCCGGCTGGCTGGGTTCATTGTCTTACAGCAAAGAAGTGCTACAAGGCAAGTAATTTCTCTAAGCATGGAAAAAGCTGAAGCCAATTTCGCATTCAAAAACTATGTTAACCAACGTGTATTAGTTGGTCAATGGAGGCTTTACTCAATCCGAAGCACAACGGCGCTGTCGAAAACTTGGCGGAAACCTTGCAACAATCGCCTCAGCCGCGTCCACTCAGTGCTTAATCGGTGAGTCACGTATGCAGGCGGTTGTGTGCTTTGCACTACTTTCGCAAAGCGTGCGCGTAGGATAAAACACACGATACGCATTGAACTTAGATTACGCCAAGAAGACCTCGCCAACAGCACACACAGCCTGGCTCGGACTGGTGGATAGACAGCATAACGTCAACCACACGGCGAAATGCAGTTGTTGGAAGTGGCTTGATGGCACTCCGTACAACTATGAAAACTTCGCGCCGGGTCAGCCGATAAATTTACGGAAGACCGAGTGGTGCACGGAAATTTTGCTGCCGCGATCGAACCTTCCAGTGGGAACGTGGAACGACTTGCGCTGCGAGGTTCACAAAAGGGCAGCGCTGTGCTCGATGCCTGCCAAGCCACCGGCCGGAACACGCAAGCCTTCTACACCACGGGCTAGGGGCACGCCGGCTGGAACAGCCAAGCCGCCTACACGACGAGTGAGTCCCAAAAACGGCCGACCTACGCCACGGACCCCGAGCCCTGCGAAGACCACCAAGCGAGCGACAACAAAGCCAAAGCCCGAAAAGCAGGTACGAAGGTATCTAGAGTATGCAATAAGCTTCTCCATCACATACGGTATTTTCTCTAATTTTCTCCCCGGTGGACAATTTTTCGATCGCCCAATTTGGGATAATTCTAAAATTTTTAAATAGTCATAACTTTTTTCTTCTGCGTCCGCAAAACTCTCTCTTCGTCTTAAAATACTTTCTTCGTCGTTATCTATTCAAATATGGCCTTAGTTCGGGATATGCGTGCCACTAGACTAGACAAAAACTTTGCCGTAGGGGGGATAATTAGAGGGGAATCAAAATTAGAGAAAATACGGTAGCCACGCTTTCAGTTGTCCGAACACTGAGAGCGCGGACAAGTGTCCCGCATCACGGTAAGCACCAACACACTGAATGACGCATTATTTTAGGCCTGCCAGAAACCGCCTAACGCGGTACCCCTCTACCGAGCATACCACGTCGGCGTCCAAAATCACTTCTACACTACACAGCCAGCCGAACTTGCTTTAGCCAAAAAGAAGTATAACTACACGGANGCAGCTATGCGTCTATGCCTACGGCACGAGTAGGTCATATGCGCGACTGCGCGTTTAATTCTATGAGAATCACGAAGCGTCGGGTTCAGCGATTCGGGCGAAAATCGACGGCATATACAAGCGTACCAAGAGAAAATATGGATGCAATGCCAAAAAAAGGACCCTGGGCCCATCTGAGCCGATGCCATCGCACGCCTGTGGCCACATGCGTCGCAAGGAAATTACATTTTGGGATCAACTAACTTTTCCAAGGACTTATAATGGCCGTAACATTCGTTTGTCCAGCTTGGTCAGCTGGCAGGTCGGTGAATTGATAAAAATCAACATTGATGAGTGTATGCCTATGGTGTGCATTTTGCATTTTCTAGCTTCTCGCTGCAGTAGTCCGTATACAGTACGCTAAGCCCACATTCAGAATCATCCCGACAACCGACAAAGTCGGCCAACTTTTCTGTCGGAACCAACAAAGTTGGACGCATTGTGAACACGCGTCCAGCTTTGTCGGTACCAACCTTTCCGACGTGTCGGGCCGACAAAAATGCAGAATCAAAACTGTTGATTTTCGCCGACACCCACACCAATGCCCGTATTTTGCAATGTCATGGGCTTTATCGTCAGTTATGACGTTTCCAATGTTGGCCAGAGCCATTTGCTTGTTTGTTTACGTTACTGGAGCAGTCGTACGACGACCTCGCGGCAGCCTCTGAGCTACGGCAAGCGCAAATGAGGGCACCACGTGCAAATCATTCCCCGGTCGCTGCAGAGCCTGTGCTTGCAAACTTCGTTGCCTTTTTCACTGGACCTGGATCAGTTGAGTGGCAAAATGGATATGCTTATGTTAATGTATAATTGCGGAATTAAGAAGCGGATTACTGAAATGTGACGGTTTACTCTGAACGGGCCAGAAGCTAGGCGCAACTGAAAGTTTCTAGGCAGTCGTTCGCGGGAGCTTGCTCACAATGAAGTCGAACCGAGAAAGTTGGCCGACTTTGTCGGTACCGACAAAATCGGTACCGATTCGCTACCGATTTTGTCGGGTGCGTGTTCACAATCACCTGAAATCTCAGGTGTCGGTGACCGACTTTGTCAATACCGACTTTCTCGGGAGTCGGACCATTGTGAACACATCACCGACAAAGTCGGTAGCGAATCGGTACCGATTTTGGCGGTTGTCGGATGATTGTGAATTCGGCCTAAACCATACACAACGGCGCATCACTAGTTAGCCAACGTTTTTTAGATGATGATGAATATTTGATGGAATTTTCTGCGAGTAATAAGATTGAAGTCCATAAATTCGCTTAGCCTGAGATTTTGGCGCCTGGTTGGCACCTTTTGTCGGTTTAAAGCTGAGGACTACTAAATGCTGTATTTCCTCAAATACCCAAAAGCGCAGTTGGATTTGCACTTTTTTGAGTGTTGGCCAGGACTTTCGCGAAGTGTTTGACCAAGCAAGGAACTTCCACTGGCAGTCTGATTTACAAGCGTACGTCGCACTAGTTGTGCCTCGCAGGCTAGACACTTCCGTTTTCGTCCAAGAGTCTTATTGTGCCTAAGCTGGTTGCGTGCTAGCTGGATATTTTATTGTTCACTACGCTTGTTTAGAAGAATCCAAGCGTGACAAGACTTACACAAACGAGACGGTACGGAATCCCCTGGAAGCACTAATTTTCCATAGCAGTCAAAGACACCGCAGCGGTTGCATTCTTTCGTGGGTTTGCGCGTAAATTGAAAATCGGAGCCAATGCTATGGCAAACACTGGCGTCGTTTTCTCCTCGGGAACTTTGCCGGCTCCGACCTGATGTAGGCGTGGATATTTCCAAGCGATTGCTGCCCGTGACGTCTGGCAGACTGACAGTGCCTTCTTCCACAGCTGTCTAAAACCTCGAGTTTCGCCGAACAACAAAAGTGAAGCCGACCCAGTGGCATACCGAGAACTAGGGTAGGCCAAAATTTAGACCGCCAAAAAATATCCCTTGGTCCCCTTCCCCTTACCTATAATTTTGTGGCGGCCTTCGGCCGCCGCAATCATAAGGATCCCCCTTGGCTAATTTTTGGACCCTCCGAAATTTAGGGGGCCATGCCCCCCCCCCCCCCCCGCCCCCAAGGGTAGATACGCCACTGAGCTAACGACTCACCTCTGCGTCCATGGATTCAGAGATCAGCGTGTCCGTGCAAGCTCCGAACGACATTCCGCGCTTCGAGCTATGCGAGATTCCCCAACTTATCATTTCATGCGAGGCCGTTTCGCTGTTATCAGCTCCCTTCTGAAGGTAAAACGTTCAGACAACAAGGTTTTAGAGAGCATTCAGGAATCGAGTTAAACTCCACGCAATTTCCAAACGCTCCTTTTTACGGGCTTTTTCTTGGTGAAAACGCAACTTACTCCTGTACTACCGATGGCCGGGGATCCACGGAAGCTGGAGAAAACAAAACGAGCACTATGGACTGGGAAAATGTCTATCGTCGACTTGCTCACTCGCAACTGCTTGTTTGCCGCAGGCGATGGATCGAAAACCTGATGTGATATGTCTTCGTCGCTGTCTTCAACGCCTTTCGAACATTTCTCTTTCGTACTAGCCTAAACTTGGCAGAAGTCTGATAACATTTCATCTGACCGCACAATTCGCGTAACAAAAAAAACTAAATTTAAAACTACTTAAAGGACACAAAAAAGCTCTTCACTTATTTTGTATTTTCAAATTTGTTTTATCTAATAAATACGTTTAAAAATAAAAACATAAATACGAAAAATGCAAAAAAACAGAACAAGGTTTAAACCAGAGGTGCGGCTTATACGTACCACTTTTTTTGCTGATGGATGAAGCACTTTGATCGACGACGCTAATTCGGCACTCGTGCTTGATCTTCTCTCGAACTGTTGGAGCTATTTCGTCGACGTCCTCTATACGCCACCCGTACTCGATCGTCTCTCGGAGTTCGCCTTCTTTTGCTGCGACTACTTTGCCGGCCGCTTCTCGCAGGCCGGACTAAAACAGCGAGCACAGATTCGAAGCTCATTACGTCGGTAAAGGCGGGGCGAATTATTCTGTGGTAAAACAAAATTCGATTCCGCAAACTTCGGAATTTTTATGAACTAAACCCAAGCTCGCCCTGCACCTATATGCACGCTACACAATCCGTCAGAAAGCCTTACGCGCACACTTTCCGCGCTTGTTCTTTGAGACCTGGCCGCGCACTTCATCCTATAACAGCCGTTCTACGAGCTTGCTGCATTGACAACCTACTCTGCTTCATATCGGTCGTAGGCGATTTTTGCTAGCCGAAAGAGGAACATAGCGAAGAGAGCCAGACCAGAGACACCCACGACCTTGAGTAGGAACGACGGAGGAACGAACACGAGTAGTTTCGAGCCCACCTAAAGAATGCCGGCGAGTGTTCCACTACATCAGAGCTTTCCCACCTCTACAAAAGCGACGACGTATCTTCCAAAATCGAACAGCCTCTTCTCTTCGCCAGCACTTTCGCAGTACCATGTCACAAAGTCGGCATAGAGCCCTGCGATTATTCGTCGCAGCTCCTTTATGCCGAGAAACTGCCGAAGCGACTCGATGACCGTTCGCAGAAAGCTTTTCAGGCGAATTGTGGTCACATTACGGTTACCTCCCATGAGAGTCCCTGTCTGAAGCATTTTTGTAGGATGCGAATCATTGCCCTAAATTAGGTTTTTGAGTATCTGACGCATGAATAAACAAACGTTATGTTGTCTGCGAGGTTGCTTCCCGCGAAGTCATTCTCCTCGTGGAGGGCGTCATTTAAGTCGCGAAGGACATTTGCGGTGTCGTCGGAAGTTCGTAGAGCGGCCTGTACGTATCGAACGAGTGGCTACCGGTCGGAAGCATCTTTGAATGGAGAATTGGACGAATGAAGCGCCTCAGAGGTTTATCTACTCTTCCGAAGAAATCAGCCATGTAAGCAAATATGAAGCCGTCCGCAACTTGCTGAGGTTGCCGCCGTTGCTTCTGCAAAACGTCCATGGCTGCACCCGGTAAGTAAGAATGTGACATTGTTCTCTTCGCGCCACTAAGTAAGAGATCACCTCGCATCTTATCAGTCGCGCGTGAATGGAATTCTTCCAAGTCTGTTATTCTCAGTTAATTCATTCCGTGCCAACCACCCACACGTGTGCAAGCAGATTATTAAGCGGTAAACATTCAACAAGTGGGCAGAACTTCATGGCGTTCGGAAGAACCAGAACGACTTCTGAATGGTTATGGAATTCTAGCTGGACAATTTCTTGAATGTATCAAGATTTTCTGCGATTCCTTTATCGCATCAAGGTTGTGACCGTTGTGCCATAACGTTCTATTATGGGTTTAATGGGGACCTATTTTAAACAATAGAGCTGGACGAACGGCTGAGGAACAAAGCACGCATGCCAACGCACTGGCCTGTATTCGTCTAGCATTATTGTTGGATCCTGCGCTGCTCTCGAGCTTGCCGAAATTAATACGTATGCATGCCGGTTTAGGTATTCTGGCCACCCCCCCC
>JNEY01000291.1:21033-33740 GCA_020875895.1 Aphelenchus avenae
TTTTGCTCATGTATTCTCAAAACGTCCAGTTTACGACGCATGCAGCGATTGCTGTCAACAGATTCTTTGTACTTAGCGACGTAAGTACGATGTTTTTCACATCTAACCTTTAATGGAGTTGGCAAAATTTTTTCGTTGAAGATGCCTTCGACCCCCACCCCCCTGTGCCGGAAATCCCCGATACCCAAAAGCTGATAGAACCGTACACGCTATCCGATGCGCTGAGAGCTAGGGATGTAACGAAGTTCTATCGGTGAACGAAGTTTTGGCAACCTTAGGCATGGACAACGCAAAAGGAACGTATTGTTCTCTCAGCTGTTCTTCTCCTTTCGCTCCCCACGTCTGCCTTGTGGCTTATCGGCCATATAAAACTAGTCGAAACGAGCCGGCCAGGCTTCTACATCCTTCTCCGAGACGTGATGCAGTCCTTTTCCAAGGACGGCTTGATTTTTAGGCAGCAGCCTACGCTACACTCGTTTACGCGATAGCCTCGTCAGGCGTGAGCATAGTGTTTGAGCTTCTGTCGTTAGCGCGCTACAAACGCCTAACGGTCACAGCCAGGCAACGATGCCGCAACGACTTTTTGTTGCTGGGTAAGTCTGCTGAAGGCCGCACCGAAACAGAAATGCCATAAAACGTCTTGCCCGTACTAAGGATCGGCAGTCGGCAGCGGTACCGTACTCCGTACCGTACTGCCCCCCCCTCGCGGTACCGTATCCCGTACCGTACTGACATTTGCCCCCCCCTTCCCATCGGGACCGTACGTTTGCCCCTTCGTACTGTACTGACATTGCCCCCCCCCCCCGGCACCGTACCTTGGCCCTTCCGTACCGTACCGTCCGTACCAGTCACCGTACCATCAAAACGGTACAGTGCGGTACGGACCACGGTACGGACCGGGTGCCCCACCAAACTCCAACCGGGGCCCTAGTCCACCTGCGTCGCTGCGTCAAAATTCGGCCGACGATTCGATATCGGTCCAACAACGCCCTCAGTCCGCTAAGCATGATCGTCCAGTTTTCAGAAACCTGAATTAGAACATAAACAAACGATTAAAACAAATAACTCGAATCAGTTTCATATACGCACGCCAATAAGATCGGTTAAATCTCATACCATTTTTCTCAGAGAAGCAAACACAAGGAAATTACATACAAAAACCGACAAATTTTGGTCCTATTTTCTTAAAACGTTACACCTGTGAAAAAGGCATACACGAATTACACTTTAGTGGCTCGGGAAATTTTCTCGGGAAAACGAAATCAACACCATTTACCGAGCACTAAAAAGAGAAAGTCGTCGGTGCACGACGCGCAGCGGAAAACCCTCACGCAAACACGCGTATCCGCACACCCATGCGTCTCCATATCGGAAATTTCCGCGAAACCCCGCGACCAAAGACCGATACGTACACAACGACACCCATGCATCTCACGTATCGGAAATTTCCGCGAATTCCACGGCCAATGACGACGCGTACGCAGCGACACGCATGTCACCCTTAATACACGGCACAACAGACCCAGAAACAAGCACCAAGAAATGGCATACAAAATGCAGCATACGCCAGCTATTTTACCTAGCAACACAATCTTTAGGTAAAATACCTGATGTATGCACTGTTCTACGACTAAAACCCAAGAGCTTTGGCAAGATGATCCACAAAAGTTCCGCATAACATCACCCCGAATCGCATTCAAAACCCGTCCTTCAAGAGTTGCGCATCCGCGACTCCCGTCGCGCTTAATTAACGCACACCGTTATAGAACGACCAACACTGAACATGGGTCTTTCCAATTAAATTCAAGGCGAGCTCACAAACAAGTTAAAATCGCTACAGACATCGTATTTTTCGCATAGTTCACACAGGGGAAAATGACACTTTCACAAAACATTCTGGTAAAGCGACACTTAATGAACCTAATAATCTGAAATCAGCAAAACAAGATGAACGCGTTTTCGGCACCAAACTAAATGGGGTAAAACGTTGATTTCCAAAGGGGAACTTTTCAAAAACTTCATAGTCATGGGTCAATCAAGAAGACGGAGTCGGCTGCTATCCCAAACGACGGAACGGATAGCAACCTTCCGCGACGCCGAACGGGTCCTGCGAGAAATGAGGTCATGTCGCCGGGTTCCGCACTCTACCCGGCGTATCATGTGCACAACGGTCATGGTTGTGCTCATGATACGCCACAAGGGTGTCACAAAACGGTTATCGCCCAAAATAGCAACGTGCGATGCGTTAGAGGCCGAGGAGACATAGTATTAACGGTGATAAAAGTCGAAAACTAAACAAAGTTTTCATATCTTGGCATAACTCAAAGTCTTCAGGGCACGCTAACTAGGCACCTCATAAAAGGCATACAAACCACCCAAATTTGGACGACACGGGAGACCAAACAGGCGGCGGGTTAACGGAAGGAAAAGGAAAAGGATAAATGTCAAAGGGAAATCATTCAACCAACCTTCCGATGGAAATAACGCGCTGTCATGGACAACCCTAAGGGCT
This sequence comes from Aphelenchus avenae, assembly GCA_020875895.1. Classification (NCBI taxonomy): domain Eukaryota; kingdom Metazoa; phylum Nematoda; class Chromadorea; order Rhabditida; family Aphelenchidae; genus Aphelenchus; species Aphelenchus avenae. The sequence goes on from JNEY01000291.1 coordinate 23,546, forward strand.
GTCAACGACAGCGCCGAAGGGTTTCGGAAACAACGCTGTCGCGGACAGCCCGCAGGGCTGTCAACAACAGCGTCGAAAGACCTTCGGCCATTCGCGATGCTCCGCGCGACGGAGCATCGCACCGCAGCGCAAACAGGAATGCATGTCGCATTCACATGAATGCGCACCATAGCAGCAGAGAGAAGAGTACTATTGGAGGCCGTACGAAAAGCACGGTCCGCTCCGGCGAATAGAGTACGCAGACAGCAAGTGGGTTAAGAATGGAGCGCGGTGCGAAGGAGACTCGCTCCTTCCCCGATTACGCACATCAAGCATATGAGGAAGGAAGCCCAGCACGCGAAATGCGGCAAATGCAAGGGGTGTGAGACACGCCGCAATGCTTGTTGCTGCTATGCGGTCACGCAGGTAACCAGTTGCGGTTACCTGGCCGTAACCGCAATAAGCAGTAACAAGCCCGAGGCAACGAAACTCGTCGGAAACAGGGGAGCAAAAGCAGTATAAAAGAGGGTAAAGCATCGTCTGAGGTACCATTAACGCTCGGCGTTCCTTGCTAGACGGTTGCTTCAACCTCTAGCAAACCAGCTTTTACCTTTGCACTTTCGCTTCAGACCCATCCCAGCCTTTCTGTGCCACTTTCGGTATTCCTTCAAAATCTCGGGCACTACTCCCCGTAGATCCCCTTGGCAGCTGATACGGGATCGTATCGGCCGTGGTCCCCGCCGCACGCGCAGTCTCTCGCCATCCCGCACCCCGCAGCAGGCGCCTCCAAATCCGGAACCCATACCACCCAGCCCTAACTGCTCGTTCGGGTCGCATATCACCTTTTCGCGCAAGCTCGGGTACCGTGGGCCGACCTATAGCCCACTTGTGAATCGTTTGCGTCGCTTTAACCACCGCGCCCGCAACATGGTTTTTGACGCGCAAACCGAAATTCAAGCGCTTCAAAACGAGCTGCAACAGGTTCGTGCTCGCCTCCCCGCCGCCAATTCCGCGCTCATCCCGCACTTGACTTTGCCTCAATACAAGGGCCGCGAAGACCCGCGCACTTTTGGTGGCTTCATCAAAGAGCTCAACCGCGTTGGCTCGGCGATGGGTTGGAATGAAGCAAAACTGGTCCAAGTTCTCCCGTGCCTCATCTCCGCGGATGCTTTGGCGATCTATGACGTGCTACCCGATGGTGTAAAGACTGACTGGCGTCAGCTTACCACCGAAATGGGCAAACGTCTTAACAACCAAAATGACCTGACCTCCGCGCTGTCTAAATTGCTCCAACGGTCCCAGCGGGCCGGGGAAAGCATTTCAGAATTTGCCATGGCGATCCGCGACCTGGTGCGACTGGCCTACACGGATGCCGGCGGCTTCGACGACGACGCTCGGAAGAAATGGGAGATACTCCACTTTCGTCGCGGGCTCTCACCACGCATCAAACTGGAGGTAGGACGACTCCCGGTTCCAGACTCTTTAGACGCGGCCATCGCCGAAGCCATTGCGGAGGCCGACCGCCAGAAAGACTTCCAACAGGACCTCATGCGCAACGACCAGCTGGTGGCGGCTGCACAGCTCCAACTGAACAACCAGGAACTTCGCAACGAAATGGAAGAGCTGCGCAAACATTTCACGACACTCTCGGTAAGCACGGTGCAAATGCCTTCGCCGTTTTCAGATCGTCCGCGGGCCTTCCAAAGTGCGCGACCACTATCGGGTGATCGACTCCAAGACCGCTCCCGACGCGACAGCCGGCAAAGCACCTGGAACAACCCTCGCAACCCCTGGGACGATCGCCGACGCGACAACGACCGCAACACCTGGGACGATCGGCGCCGGGGACCGCCAGCATGGCAGCGTGGCGACCAACGACTTTTCGAAAACCGTCGCCCGCAGTTCCGCGGTGGCCGAGGACTTCGCGTCGACCGTCTTCACAACACGCAACGGCGCCCAGAACCGCCGACACTTCGCGGCGAACGTCAAGAGTACCGGCAGTCCCGACTTCGCTACGGTCCGCATTTGCCTCCGCCACACCGAGACCCTCGGAACCAACAACGAGGCTCTCAGGACGTCCGTGACACTCCAGCCCAGCAGAGCGGTAGGTACCAAGCTAACTCACTCTTCCGCTCAGCATCGACACTCGGCATGCCGTTCCTCACCGTCCTCGCACTGGTCATCGCCCTCGTCGCGCCTGCTCATGCGCAGTTCCAGCTCTGCCCAGACAACGCCGGGGGTCACCTCATCTCCCTGCCAGCCCGTCAACCCTGCACTCCGCCACCAGCCGACATCGCCACGCCGATCCAGCTCGAGCTGTTCCTGCCACGCGTCACGCCAACGATGGTCCCGGCCTACCGCTGCCAAAGCATCACCGTCGAAGTCTGCACCCGCGCCATCTTCGGCATCATCGAAGCTCAGTGGACAAAGCCAAGCAGTCTACAACCCATCTCTGTCAACGACTGCTGGGACACCGTCAAGTCCGGCCGCTTCCAGAACACCACTCAGCTGGAACAGAAGGACGAGAACACATGGTCATCCAACGTGCCGTTGACGCCAGACTCCAAGCTCTTCGGACAAGTCTGTAAGAATGTCACTAACTATTTGACTCAGAAAGCCGAAGTCGGTTCTCTCGATGGGGTCCACCTGTCCTCGTCGCTCGGCGATCTCACCGGCTGCCGACTCGACAACCATTCCTGCAGTCGCCCACACTCAGTCATTGTCTGGGAGTCCTTCCCATCACGGTACCTCTGCACACACGAATCCGCAGGTCAGTACACCGGTCTGATGACACGCACGCACGTCCTCGTCGGCACCCTGCAAGCCGGCTTCGTCTTCGCCCACCAACCAGTTCCGGCGCTCCTACACAGCTGTCTACCATCACCACTCTACGCCATGCTCAACGAAGCAGTCATCCGAATCATCAAGCCTTCCACGCCAGTGTCCTCTGCGCCTCGCCGTGTCCGTCGCAACCACGCGCTCCACTACAGGGTCGTCTCCGTCGGACCACCAGGCGCCGCCCGCAGAGCCTACGTCTCCCTCAACGACAGCACCTCACCCGCCATCTACGCCAGTCAGCTACCAGCTGGAGCCATCATCCACGGCGGTGCTATCACAACGCTTACGGACCCATCAAGGATGCCGATCGACATGACGACACCTCAACCACCACCATCACCACCACGACCCTCTCCCTCGACATCATCTCGCCGCGCGTCCACGACTTCGCCGCACCCGACATCGACAGCACAATGGCCCACAACGACGCCCCAGCCGACTACGCCAACGCCATCGTTGGCCTCGTACGACCAGTGGAAGCTAGCACGCCAGGAGAAACTACGACGGGAGAAGGAGCAGATGCGGCGCGACCGACAACTAGCCAAACAGCGAGAACTCGAAGAGATTCGACTGCGACAGCAAGAAGCGAAAACACGTGAGTTAGAATCCGCTCAGCAGCATCGACTTAGCGAGAAGCAACGAACTCTCCGCGAACAGCCGTGGCGAGTCACTCCGGAGGCCACAGACACCACTCCGCCACCGTACCCGTCGTACAACCGTGAAGCAACCACGACCGAGACTACCACGACCTCTGCGCCAACAGCTATCCCGACACCCCGTGCACAACTCGCCAACGACATCAACACACGCTTGCAGTACGCCATCGACGAGATGCAGAACAGCTCCCTCAACGAGTTTCGGTCACTCTGGCGGACCATTTGCGAGCAGCAGAACGAGCAGACCGCTGTCATCAACGCCATCACCCGGTTCGATGCGACAGCCGGAGTACGTCTACTACTTCGTCGGGACGACGTTGTCGCCAAGTGGGCCGGAGAAGCACTCGCCGTGTCCGCATGCACTCCGATCACACCCGACGAGATTTTCTGGTCGCACCAGATCAACGCCACCTGCTACCAGAACACGCCGGTAAGGTACCAGAATAAGACCTTCTTCATCCAGGCAGGCACCCGCGAGCTGTCGACACACGCCGAGCCGATCCCGTGCAACCAACGACCGATGGCCGTGTTCAAGAACGCAACAGGCGGGTGGAATTCACAGCACGGCTCTGCACACGTCGCCGCCCTCGCCCGAGACTTCCGCTTCCATGGCTTCAAGCAGACACTCGAACTCTCCGCACCGACAACGTTTAACTCAGACGTCACTCGCGTCGCATCAACGGTCACGCTGCTCTCAGCCTACGTGCGGCGCATCAACAACCTCGAACGTCATCTCTCCAACACGCTGCTGCTGGCCGAACCAACATCGTCACCGGCAGACGCGGTCGTCAAAACAGTCACGGAGAATCTCAACTCCATCGGCAACGCCACGACGGAAGCCGGAAGCTGGTTCCACGACACCCTCTTCAGCCCTATCAGCGACACCATCCGCGAATGGGCTACCCTCGTCAAGATCACCACGGCGCTACTCCTCATCATCGTCATCCTGGGTCTTCTGCTCTACACGTCACCCTGGTGGCGCCCGCTTCTGCCACGCCGACCGCGCTTCCGACGCTCTACAAACCAATACGTCGCCTCCGTCGAACTCCAAGAGATCCTTCGCCAACGACCTGCCTGCCTCCCATCGGCACCACCCCGCTTCGAGGCCGAGAGCACCTATGTCTGGAAGCCACTGACCTTCATCCCACCGAACTGCAGCCTGGAGTACGCGACCGCCAAGGACAACATGCGATACGTCGAAATCTCCTTAGCCGGATACACGACACATGCTCTCCTCGACACCGGATCCGCCGTGACAGTAATTCGACCATCACTCGCCCGGGACATCCGGTACCCGTTCGACCGACTCACCACACCGCACTGCGGAAAGACGATGTCCGGCAGACCGCTCCAATTCCTCGGCACCATCGCGGTCGACCTGTCCTTCGGCGTCAGCGAAACACCGACTCGGTTACTCGTCGCAGAGACCGAGCTCCTGCCAGCACCTATCATCATCGGTATGGACATCCTGCTGTCTTTCGGCAAGTCCATCACTCTCGACCTACCGAACAACCGGCTGCTCATCGGCGGAGCCGTATCACCACTACTCCGAGCTGGAGAACTCCGTCCTACTACGCGCGCGATACCATCTTCGTTCGGGGAACCCTTTCGCGCATCGACACCAAGCCGCGATTTGGCACCGCCATCTCCGGTCGACCATCTTCAGCGCCTGCTTGACTCCATCGACTTCGACAGTACGACAACATCCACCAGTGCTTCAAGCCTCGACGTTGCTACGACGCCCAGCTTCGGCGTCATCGGCCCACAAGAAACCGTCTTCTACGCGACGATCAGCGTCAACGGTACCCACACACGAGCCATGGTCGACACCGGTGCTGTGACCAGTTACTGCAAAATCAGCTTCACGATCGAGGCGAGGCTCCCGTTCACGGCATGCGAGGGAGCGGCTGGACGACTCCCTACTGGAGCAACAACTCGCGTCCTCGGCACGTCTTTTGCGCCTCTCCGTTGGGGCGCGCTTTCGTCACAACGCGTGCTTTGCGTCACCGCCAACGCCGACCTTCCTGCAGACATCGTCATCGGGCTGGACGTCCTGCGTGACCTCAACCAACCAGTGCTTCTACGACTACCATCCAGGATCAATCGAAGACCGGGCGACAACTGCAACGTCCTCACTGCGATACCAATGCCTCTTCCGGGACATACGACACGTGCCGAAGCCTCTCATCAGTTTCGACACCAACGGCGCCAAGACGTTCGCTGGGTCCTGGAAGACGTACTCGAAGATGCTCTGGCACCGGTCTTGCACCATAAGCGACGTCGCCGTCTCAGTTCTTCCTCGGACTCAGGCTCGGACACCTCCCGTAGCACGCCACGATGCAGCCGACGCAGGCGACGACAGACGACTAGACGACCACGCTCCTCGACACGCCGCAACATCGGAACACGCCGTCATCGCAGCGACAGCACCTCCTCGTCGGCCAGCTCCAGCTCGAGTCCCCGACCACCACCCACTAGACGAGCACGGGCATCGTCACCAGCAAGCTCTCTGCGATGGCAACGTCAAACACCGACTCCTCAGCGATGGCAATCACGCACAGCATCACCAGTTCATTCTGACAGCGACGTCGTTATGGAAGCCTCGGTCGTCAACACAGTGTCCAGCGGTATCAACGCTGTTGCGGGTGAAACCGGACGCCTCATGTACATCCAGCTGAACCTCAACGGCATTCCGGTGCGAACACTCGTGGACTCCGGCGCCTCCATCAGTTATGCCCAAGAATCCGTCGCTGCGACAGCCGGGTTAATCGTCGACAACGCGTCGGGGTCGCTCACGGCACAAGCAGCCAACGGAAGCAGCATCAACTTTCTCGGTCGAGCACCAGCGTCACTTCAGTTCGGCGACACGACCGTCGATCTCAAGCTACTCGTCAGCAAGGACTCCGACTGCCCAGCGCCGTTGCTTCTCGGAATGGACGTCCTGCGCGGCCTCAACCAACCAATCACCTTCGACTTCAGCCGTAACTCAATCCGGACTCCCGCCGAGGAGATCGCGCTCATCGCAGGAGTCCTCGCCACCACCGACGACAAGCCGATACCGACGTACATCGCCGAGACCGTGATCATCCCTGCACGCTCAGACAACGTCATCAAGGCACGAATCGCCCGCACGTTCCCGTGCAAAACAGAACTCCTCCTCAGTGAACGGCCAAACGAGTACCCCGCGCTGATGGTTGGCCGCTGCCTCGTCTGCCCTGGAAGCTCGAAGCAAGTCGCCGTCCGCATTTTCAACACTTCAAACGGCGACATCACCGTCTACGCCGGGTCCCGCATCGCGCACCTTGAGTTCGTCGACGCTCAGCACACGTCGGAACCACTTTTTCCTCCGGCCGTCGTCAACCACGTCACCGCACCAAACAACGACGAAGCACCAGCACTGTTCCGAACATCCGCAACACACTTGGACGCCTTCTACACGCCACCAGAAGTGGACGACGACATCCACTTGCCACCAGTGTCGACGAAATGCTCGGGCAAGCCCATCTCTTCAAAACTCAACCTCGACGGATGCACGCTCTCGCCCGCCGGAATGACCAAGTTCATGCAGATCATCGAGGAGTGTGCAGACGCCTTCGTCGGCGAAGACGGCCAGATAGGATGTTTTAACGGGCCGGTGAAGATGAAGATCGACCTCAAGCCAGGAGCGAAACCAGTCCAACGCCGTCCATACCGAGTCCCGCTTGCTCGCCAACCAGTCGTAAAGCAGCAAATCGACGAACTACTCGCCAAGAAGTACATCAGGCCAAGCACGAGCCCCTTGTGCAGCCCCATCGTCCTGATAAACAAGAAAGACGGGGGAACTCGCTTTGCTGTGGACTACAGAGCTCTCAATGAAATCTCCGTCCAGGAAACCTACATCATGCCCATCGCCTCCGACATCCACGACGCCGCCAGCGGTCATCGCTACTACACCTCGCTCGATATGCAATCGGCATATTGGCAGCTCGAGATGCATCCCGATTCCGTTGAGAAGACAGCATTCGGCACCTTCTGCGGACTTTACGAGTGGTTGCGCTGCCCGTTCGGTCTCAAATCCGCGCCGGCAGTGTTCCAACGGGTCATGGAATTCATTCGCCAACAAGTCACTTCGTGCTGCCTCGTCTACCTCGACGACATCTTGATTGCCAGTGACACAGAACAGCAGCACTTAGCCGACATCCGCCAGATACTCAAGGTCCTCATCCGCCACAATTTTCGCCTTCGGATCGACAAGTGTCGATTCGCTCAAGACTCCGCCAAGTATTTGGGTTTCCGCATCGGTGAGCACGGCATGGAACTCGACGCGGAGGAAATCGACGCCGTCAAGAAGCTGAAACCACCCAAGAACAGCTCACAACTGCGCTCATTCGTCGGCCTTATCAACTACTATCGTCGCTTTATTCCTGGGCTCGCGGCCATCTGCAAATGCCTCTACGACCTCATGAACGCAGACAAGTACGAGTGGACCGATGTGCACCAGAAGGCCTTCGACACGCTCGTCAACTTCGTCACCACTGCACCTGTTCTTGCACCACCACGTACAGACCGCCCATTCCGGATCGAAACGGACGCAAGCTCGACGGCGCTCGCCGGATGCCTCTACCAGCAAGACGACCAAGGAGAATGGCATCCCGTCGCCTTCGCCTCGCGACTCTGCAACAAACACGAGGCCAACTACAGCTCCTTCGAACTGGAGACCCTCGCTCTCGTCTTCGCCGTCAAGAAATTCGGTTGCTACATTCAGGGAGCCGGCACGACAGAATGCATCACCGACAACTCCGCCGTCACCTCCTTGCTACGTCGCCGCGACCTCACCGGGCGCCTTGCGCGCTTCCAGATGGCACTCCAACCATACGACCTCAAGATCGTTCACCGCGCCGGAAAGAACAACGCTGTCGCCGACTACCTCTCTCGTTGGCCACACGATCTGCCAGACAGCCCACAGCCTACCAGCTCCGTCAACGCCACCATTACGCCGGACACGCCAGCAGAACCGGTCGACTACGACACCCTTCAACAAGAACAACGAGCAGTCACCGAGTACGCCATGCTCATCGATGGACTTGAGAACGACCAGTGGCCCGCCGACCTCGACCGACGACACCAGCTGCAGACCATCGCTCAGAACTACGTCATGCTCAACGACCTACTCCACTTCCATGACATCGACAACGAAGACGACCCGCCTCGCATCGTCGTGCCATACGCTCTTCGTGCACGGCTAATCCGCTTCTTCCACGAAGACCCACTTCACCTCGCACACCTGGGCATCGCCAAAACCTTCGACAAGATTCGCCAACGCTTCTATTGGCCGGGCCTCTCCGACGACGTCTCTTCGACCGTCCGTGCCTGCGGCCACTGTCAACATCGGAAGACCAACAGCAAACAGATGGCGACAGAACCCATGCACCCGCTACCCGTCGCTCAGTTCCCATTCGACCGCGTCCACGTCGACGTCTTGACGCTGCCACTCACGCCACGCAAGAACCGCTACGTACTCTCCTGCGTCTGTGCTTTCTCCAAATGGATCATCGCCGTCGCCATTCCCGACCAGACAGCAACAACCATCTGCCAACAGCTGACCGACCATCTCATCACTCTCCACTCATGTCCACGCACGATGGTGACGGACAACGGACCATCACTCGTCGGAAACGTCATGAACGACTTCTGCCGCCTCTACGCCATCAAACACATCACCATCACGCCGTACAATCCACCAGCAAACGGGCTCGTCGAACGCCAAAACTCCACCATTGCCGCAATGCTCTCCGCTTACTGCTCCGACGATGCTTCATCATGGGACCTACACCTCTCAAAGGTCCTCTTCGCCTACAACACATCGACACATCGACAACATCAGCACCAACCAGTCGCCGTTCTTCGTCCTCTGCGGTCGCGACGCAACGCTTCCAAGCGACCTCGCACTACGCATCCAACCACGTCAACTATTCGCCGACTGCTCCATCTACATCCAAGAACAAGCCACTCGACTTCGCTCAGCATGGAACACCGCACGGTCCGCAATCGAAGCTGCTCAACATCGACAGAAGGACTTCGCCGACACATTCCGCCGCGCCGAGGAACACCAATTCAACATGCACCAACTCGTCCTCGTCTACGAAGATCAACCGCCTAAGCATCGCGACCACAAGCTCCGCCAAAAGTACATTGGGCCACTTCGCATCATCGGAATTCGCCGTCCCAACCTCATCGTCACCGAACTCGACACCACAACTCCACGCACACGCACCGTCCTAATGAACCGGGCCAAACCGTTCATCGGCCCCGCGGTACTCCCTTTTCGCCGCTCCGAACTTACCCTCCGCAACGAACACGACGTCCGCGAAAACATCAACCAAGACCCCGACGACGACGACAGCGACGACATCAACGACCGACCTTCAGGCATTCTTATCTTCGAAAACACAAACTACCGACAACATCAAAACGACGACGCTCCCCAACCTCAACCCCAACCTATCCCACGACGACATCCCGTCGATCATCATCTTGAACTCGAAGCCTACTCCGACAACGACGACGACGACAACGACGACGCCAATGACAACGCCGGACGCGCCAACAACGACCACCAATACAGACCACCGACGCCTCCACGCCATCAACAACACCGACGACTGCAACAGAATGCCCTGCCACTTCGCCAGTCTGCCCGCCTCGCCGCTAGACCACGCGTCCACTTTAACGTTCCCGACGAA
>JNEY01000291.1:38168-59405 GCA_020875895.1 Aphelenchus avenae
ATGTTCGGGTGACGAATGTGTCAGCATTTGGCGATTGGAAAGTGCTTTTAGTGGGCATTTTGCGGGAGGGCGACGTCAGCAAGACGATGCATCTTATGATTTGGAAGGCGAAACGCTTATCGTTTTGGAACGTCGAATGATCATGAAACCTGTCATGACATCACCAAGAATATAACTGTCAAAATTTCTGTTTTCGCTTCACATTTTGGACATTTCTGCATGGGGCGAATGTACGGATGACGAAAGTGACAGCATTTTCCGATTCGATAATGCTTTTAGTGGATGTTTTGGGGGTCGGCGACGTCCATAGGAGGGTGCCTATTACCGTTTTGAAGGCGAAACGGTTAACGTTTTAGTTTTAAGACGCCATTCGAACGATCGCAAAAGGCTCGCATGACATCACTAAAAATACGCTTCAAAGTCCTGTCTCGCTGTTCGTTTTGAGATGGTTGCATAAGACGACGCGTAAGGCTCAAAATTTCTTTTTCTGGTAAGTAGTAGAGATCGACAGCTGTACCGTATTATGGGCCGTACTCGTAGCGGTAGCCATAAAATACGGTTACGGCTACGCTACAGGGGGACCCCCCGTTACGGGCCGTAATGAAACCCGTAAAATAGGATAAGGGGGATCCCTTTGGTGAGGTACGCTTCGACCCACGCAGATGCAACCTGACTCCTGAATAGCCCTGCGCACGGGTCCCGAGAATCGGACCTGGATCCGCCCGCGGGTCCGCGCCTTCAGACCCGGACCCAGGCCCTCGGACCCGCTCGGGTCCGGGTCCGGGCCGGCCCAGACCAGGATTCGCGGACCCATGGGATCCGCCGTCTTCGGACAATCTTGACAAACGGCACCATGACCTTTAGTTGATAAGCGTTCATGCTTGCCGACGCTGTTTTTGAAGAGAATAAAACCGCATGACCTGCCAAGTCACGAGAAAGAATGGAAAGCACTCATGAAAAGTTATTTTTGAGCGGATTTTGCTCGATTTTCGGTCAGTTCGAGTGAAGTTTTCTAGTCTGGCGGGGCCGTCCGGGTCCCGGGTCCGAATCCGTCGCATCGGGACCCGGACACGTCAGTATTGCCTTAAGTCGGACCCGGTCTTGCAAATCCTGTTCCGGTAAACACGATGACATCGACACTTGCCGCTTGCTGTTCATGGGTTACCGACGGTGCCTTTGTTTGTCGTCCTAACGACTCACAGGCTTTGCTAGGGCCCTCACCGACCGTTTCTGCACCAATCATGCTCAGGTATTGTGACGGATAAAGGGGTGGGCTAGTCAGGTAATCACACGAGTACAAGCACTAGGTGAAGTGGCAAGCCGATAGGTTTCCAGAGCAAATTTCCACGAGTTCCTCGAAATAGCGAACTTTCCTCCAAAATTTCACAAACGTTAACTGCGGCGAGCCAACGTCAACGTTTTGTACTTTGGATTTGCTTTACAACTATCTTCGCTGTCTAGCTATAAAGGCACTTCTAAGAGTGTAACAAGGCCACTTTAGGCAATTTTTTCAGGCTCGATGTAAACGAGGGGGTGAGGTGGCGTCAATGGCGGTCACATCAATGAACACGTTAGAATGGCCTCACTGATATACTGCCAAGAAGTTTATGCATTTTGATCCCGTTTTGATTGTGTCGCCATTGACATTTACTTTGCAAGGCAATGCATCGCCACTGTGAGGTCAACGGAATAGGTCAGGCGTCAAGCACTTGTAGTAGTGCCGCGCCTGAGCCGTTTAGCACGGAGCTTGTCGTCAGAACAATCGTTTCCCCCTCGGCCAATACAGTCATAGAACTGCATGTTCGTCAATAGCTCAAATTTGCCAAGAGAGGTCCGAGGACACGTCTCACGCCTCACATTAGGCCTGGTGAACGCTGCATTTAGTCGTTACTTTGTGGCACATCGAATGACTAACTTTTATCGCAGCTAAAAAGCACAAGTACGCAGAATGGTAACAACGCCATCTGTAGGCAGGTAGGTAGGCAAGTTGGCGTCATGGTTCCGGAGAAGGCTGACTCACGACGACCCTCCTATCGCACCAAATTTGATTCCCGCTACCACCAAACTGCTGGTAAGGCGGCGAATCCCACCGGATAAACAAGGAGGTGTCCCGGCGAACGGTCCCATCATCCATGCAGACGGTTCCGGAATGTTTCAACATGATAGGAACGTCGAGTCGAAAGAAAAAGTCGAGCGAAGGATCGTCTTCGGTCAACACTTGCTCTCCCTTGTCTTCGACGTAAGTGAAATTCGCCAGCGCCGCAATAAAAGTTTCTAAACCAGTGTAGTGTGGCACTACGTATGCTTCGACGGGAACACAAATGCTTCTAGCGGACCCACCTAGTGAAAATCGATCCCGTTCGTCGGAACTGGTAAGGCTAAGAGCCAGGTGCATGAGGTCGCGCCACGTCGTGTGCCACTATAAACGGGCAATAAAAACCGGGAAAATTGAAGAAAATGGGGGCCTCCTGCGATAGAAACTGCTTACCTCCATACAGGCTCCGGCATTTTCGAGGTCCTCCTTGAACATTACCCCAAGGGAATAGAGGTCGCTTGGCGTTCCGTACGTCCCACCGCGTCTCACTTCCGCTGCCATATACCTCCTGGTTCCGACGCCCGCAGTCAACTCCTCCGAATCGTTGACAAAGCGAGCAAGACCAAAGTCGCTGATTTTAACGGCGAACGGTCTCACTTGGCGATAACGTCTCGCCTTACCGCCCTCGACGTAGTTATTTATGACGCATGTGAGGCCACCACGCGCGAAGTGCGAAGCTCTCCAAGTGGGAAGAATGTTGCTTGGCTTCAAGTCCCTATGAACATTTCCTTTTTCGTGTAGGCCAAGTATTGTGCGTACTTACGCATAAAATGCGTAAGTATTAGGCTGTGAAAAAAGAGCAGTTCTCACCCAGTTGTACGTACACTTCGAGTAGAGTATATTGGCCAAATGAACAAAAAAGCCTCCCCTCGTATCCAGAAATCGAGACATGTCGTCTCCGTCGCCGTACTCGGTAACAAGTTCGAGTCCCACCTCGTCTACACGGCTGCAAAAGAGCTTCGTCGTGTGGCGATTTACAGGGCTTAGCAACTTTTCAGTTTAACATAACTTTAGAAGCCCTATCGACGCAACTTGCGTATTCTCCAGGTAAGAAACCCCGAATATCTTTATCTTGTCCGCTCAAATGGCGCTGCGGTAGAGGGCTCATTTTGCACGTAAGCTAGATCCTTACCCTCTCCTGACCCCCAGAGGGCCCGCCTTGAAAAAAGGATGCCGTTTTCGGATTCTATATGCTTGGAGATCCCTGGTGCGGCCGGTTTCACAAAAAGCCTCCTTCGTCCCCGTTATGCACGTACGTGGATAGCGTTAGCTATCGCATGGAAGCAGGACGCAAATTTCGAAGTTTGCACGACCAACTTTTTCGTAGCCAACCGATCGATCCGAAATTTTCCAGCATTTCTTAACTTATCATGGGCTATCAACTGATACCAAACGTGGATGTTAACGAAGACTTTTTGACGACACATCCTTTAGCCACCCCTTTAGTGTATAAGGAGGATACAACTAACGCTGCATCTGAATTCGCTCACATTTTATTAAAGTTGCAACATCGACAAAAGCGCAGTCCACGTATGCTAGTGGATAGGACGCTCGTCCATGTAGAAGTTCGTCATTGCAGTCACAAGTGACTCTAAAACAACGCTTAATTAAAAACAACCAATATTTGGGCGCAGACGTACGTTAGGCTCGTCAGTAACTTACCGAGAGAGGCTCGTGCTGTTGGATCGGCATGGGTGAGGCTCAGGACAGTTCGGTAAAACTCAGCCTGGCCATTTCCGCCCGGACCGTGAGCGTACCACCCTGTCTGTAAAATGAAGACTAAAATAGCAATGTTTCCATATTCAGTCTTTCTGGACTGAATATCTGAACCATAGCCGGGGAATGTCCTGAATGCATATAAATGAAAGAAAGTTTTAAACTATTCTTCTTTGTTTTGTTGTTTGACCAAATTTCAACGACGACAGACGGTTTCGGTCCATACCGCCAGACCGACTGCCTCATACTATTTTGGGGCTGGACCTCGTCAGTGACGACCCCAAAAAGCGCAGTTTGTACTTCAGGAAGTACTTCAGCATACCCACTCCGGAGGTATGATTCTCTCGAGATCTTTCTTAAGCATGACTCCGAGGGAATAAAGGTCGCCGTCGGTTCCATATGCTTCGCCGATTCTCACTTCGGGTGCCATATAGCCTTCGGTCCCGACGCCTGCGGTTAAGTCGTCCGGGTCGTCGAGGAAGCGAGCTAGACCGAAGTCGCCGATCTTGACAGTGAACGGTTCATCAGGCTTGAGCCGACTGGGAAAGCCGAATGAATCGAGTTCTGTAAGCCCGGAATAGATCCATTGAACGGTTGCAGGCATGCATCGAGCAGAACGCGAAGTGATGAGAATGTTGCTTCCTTTCAAATCTCTGTGCGCAATACGTCTTTGATGAAGGTCGTTTAGCCCGTTCGCTAAACGTCAAGGTTTAGACGCAAGGCCGGATGAGGGGAAACCACCAGAGCGAGTCTGCAGACAAAACATCAAAAACCTTCAAAAACACTTTTAAGGTCAAATGAAGGCAAAGGAGTGTCATTCTGCCAAAAAAACTATGCCGGCAAAGACGTCCCAGCGAGAACCCGGAGAGCCCCAAAATGTTGTCTTCCAACGGTTAATTCGAGAAAATACGGTGTTATCCTAGGCACGCAAAAACAATTTCGGATTCCAAATTACCGTATTGGGCAATACGTCCTGGATCTTCATTCCCTGATAATTGCGCCTTTGCAAAAATCACTTTTACAGGCTTACCCAACTGGATGTACGTCTCAAAGACAATGGCAAAGCGCTCGCTTTCTCCAACTCTCTTGCTTAGTGCATTGGCCATCCACCGAGACATATCGCCTTTGTCGCAGTACTCCGTGACTATCGCGAGACTATCGTCGTTCATGACGCTATCCAGGAGCTCTACGACGTTTTGGCTCACCATGCAGCCAACCTAAATCCGCGCTATTCTGAACCGTCGAATGGTGCCTGGACCCTTACCTTCAACGTCGCCACCTCGCGCTCGAAATGCTTATGTGCCCGTTGCTCGTCTCCGTACTCATGTCGGCTTATAAGCTTGATTGCAACTTCGGACTGACTCTACAAAGAAGAAGATTGTGTTTTAAAGATTGCAATTTTGTCAGGAATATAAACTTACTGCAATTTCAGATTGTCGGGTAACTGTAGCTAGGGTTTTTATTTTACCTGCAGGCATGTTCCCTTGAACACCACGCCGTAGCGACCGAATCCAAGACGATTTGCGCGAGACGGGACATACGAGAATGCTTTCCCGGTTTCGTCATCGATGATCACCTTCGGGGTAGCGCTCTAAAATACGTGAATAGGAAATTTGTACAGGCCAGGTGGCCGCAAGAAGTCACCACATTAAGCCAGTTACCGCCAATAGTGTTTGACTGACTTTACAATGCCTGTCAAACTTGGAATCGGCATCATCAACCGGCTATTTGCGGATAAGAAATTGATTTTGGGGTTCTGTCAAAGACCGATTCCAGCGGTACCAAACGATTTTTGACACAGAGGCCCAACTTGATGTAACTCTTAGAAAACCTGTCGGATTGACATAGGATTTCGGTCGTTTTTTGAACAATACGTCGAGAGTAGGAATTGGTTTGAAATTTGGTATCAGATGGGAATCAGTATCTTCTTCGGACCGAAGGGCGCCGAGTTATGCCAAGATCGCTGCGGCAGAGCAGCGAAGCACTTACCTCGACGATGCTCGCAATGGACGATGACAGCTGGACTATCTCGTGCACTTGCATCTCGATGTCCTCGTTTGCAGGCGTTTGTCTTCGCTTTCTCATGAAAATGCAGAATGCGCACAGCATAAGCGCCGCAATTAGCAATCCCGCAAGGATTCCGGTTAGGAACACGAATACGAAGAGATTCATTTGCCGTCAAAGTCACTAAAACGATATAGATCCACCAATGCGACTCGAAAAGACTACTAGGTAGTCTTCGACTCGAACAGAACCGTAATCGGTGTTCGTGTTTCCGTAAAACGGCACGAAGCTTACAAGGAACGGAAAACGGCACGGCTTGGGAAAAACCGTTTTCCATCGGACCATGCCGTTTTTAACGAGAACGGAACACTTGAGCGGACTAAAAGCAGAACGCACAGAGCCCAATTACACCGAATCCTGACATGCACCATGCAAATGCGCACGTCACAATCCCATCACCAACAATGGTTCAGCATCGTGATTCTAATGCGGATCGATTCCTTTCGGACACAAATAAACAATTCTTGCCGGATATCGTCGAGGCCAGAAAGCGTCCGGCCGTCCGGCGAGTGCATTTGTCCGGAGCAAATGCGCGACGGAGGTGATTCATGCAAAGCCGCGAGTGTAGCTGCTAAAAACGAGTCAACATTGCACGTCTCTTATTGAAATCACGTAACCTCCAGGGCTGTTGCTAAAAGTCAGTCAGTCTTGCACATCACTTGCTGTGGTAAACAAGTCATCTTGCCGCTTGTCGTTAGTGGTTAACGACAAATGCTTTCATTTGTCGTCCGAACAACGCACAAAATTTGCTAGGGCTCTCACCGACCGATTCTGTAACGATCGTTAAGGCGGCGAACAGGAAGTGCGAGAAGCGGAGGGACGGTCAGGCAGAAAATCGCACTGTTACATGCACCAGGTAAAATAGCCAGCCGCTATGCGTCAGCAGAGCAAATTTTCGCGATTTCCGTATCCGAAATTGCGAACTTCCGTCCAAAAGTTCATTTAGGTCCACTGCAGCGAGCCAATATCAGCGTTCTGTACTCTGGGTTCATTTTACAACTATCTTTGCTGTCTAGCTATGAAGGCACTTTTAAGAGTGTTATAAGCCCACTTTAGATGATTGTTTTTTGGCCGATGTAAATGGGGGGGGGGTGGCGTAAATGACGATCACATCAATGATGAACATTGGGGTGGCATCATTGATGTCCGTACTGGCAAATCACGAAGTTTTTGCAGTTTTGACCATGTTTGATCGTGTCATCTTTACTCGTTGGCTTTGGAAAAGAATGCATCGCCGCTAGGAGAACAACGGAATGGGTCACGCGACAAGCGCTTGTGGTCGCGCCTCACCTAATGCTTAGCAAACCTGAGCCACTTAGCACGTTGTTTCTCGTCAGAACAGTCATTTCCCTGCCGTATATTTGTAAAAAGCTGAATGCCACTAGAGGTCGGAGGGTACGTCTCACAATTAGCGCCTAGCAAACGCGTTAGCCGCTACTTCGGGCCACACCAAATGCCTGAGCTTTACCGCAGCCAAAAATAACAAGCACACAGAATAGTAAGAACTCCATCAGTATACAGGTAAGCAAATAACCGTCACGGTTCCAGAGGAGGCTGCTTTCGAAGGACACTTGTTTTGAACGTATCAGGCAGGAAATCCCTGGTAGATCGGCAAAACCCGTGGCACCAGCGTAGAGGTATCGCTGCATGTCCCGTCATCCATATGGATGGTTCGGGAAAGTTTCATCATTATTGGCATGGACTCATGCTCAACCAACACTTTTTCTCCTTTGTCTTCGACGTAGGTGAAATTTGTCAGCGCCGCAATGAAACTTTCTAAATCAGTGTCATTACAAATGCTCTTCTAGGCGACCCGCCGAGTGAAGGTCGATGCCGTTCATCGGAACTGGTACGGCTAAGAGCCAATTGCGTGAGGTCGCGCCACGTCGTGTGCCACTATAAACGGGCAATGAAAATCGGAAAAAAATTGAAGAAAACGGGAATCTCCTGTATAAGCCTCATTACCTCCATACAGGCTCCGGCACCTTCGAGGTCCTCTTTGAACATTACCCCAAGGGAATAGAGGTCGCTTGGCGTTCCGTACGTCCCACCGCGTCTCACTTCCGGTGCCATCTACCTCCTGGTTCCGACGCCCGCAGTCAACTCCTCCGAATCATCCAGGAAACGAGCAAGTCCGAAGTCACCGATTATAACGGCGAATGGTTTAACTTGGCGATAACGTCTCGCCTTACCGCCCTCGACGTAGTTATTTATGACGCATGTGAGGCCACTCCAAAGAAGTGCGAAGCTCTCCAAGTGGCAAAAATGTTGCTTGGCTTCAGATCTCTATGAACAATTCCATTTTCGTGAAGGCTAAGTAGTCCCTTTGCTAAAATCCGTAATTCGTTAAGCTGTGAAGAAAGAGCAATTCTCACCCAGTTGTGCGTATGCCTCAAGCACGTTGGCCAGGCTCCCATAAAAGCCTCCTCTCGTATGGAGAAATCGAGACATGTCGCCTCCGTCGCAGTACTCGGTAACTAGTGCAAGCCCCATGTCGTCTACACGGCTGCCAAAGAGCTTTGTCACGTTGCGATTTGCACGGCTTAGCATCTAAAGAAGAGAATTTACTGATATGAGATGAAAGACGATTAACGACCTTCCGTGTCTCGACCTCACGCTTGAAATACTTCTGCGCCTTTTGGTCGTCGTCGAAGTTGAGCCGACTTACGAGCTTGGTCGCGACTTCTGTTCTGTCCTAGAAAGCATAAACAGTATGTTGGAACCAGGACTTTGCGGGTCCTAGTCCTGATCGTGGTCGTTGACAAAAGTCCGCTCATTTCGACTTTTGGTGGTCGGCTTTTCGAAAAATCTTTGCTCCATTAGAAAAATCTAATAGAAAAGTTTAAGCCATTGCTCGCGTTTTTCATAATGCCCGGGAAGTCTCGAGGACGGTTTTTGCACATAAGCAATCTCACTCTTTCCAAACGGACCAAGGAATTTGTATTTTACTATCCCCTGGAAATGCAACAGACAGATGCGACAGATCCCGTGCACCCCCCCCCATTGTATACATTCAAGGAACTTGCGTGTACGCGGACTCCTTTGAATGCGGCACCAAAGCGACCGCGACCGAGGAGATTTACGCGACGTTTGACGTAGGAGAATTCAGCCTTTGTCTCATCGTCAACGATTACTTTCGGGGTTGAGCTCTGAACAAGTCAATGGTACCGACTTACTTAATCTTACTTTAGCGCTTTGACAAAGTGTTTAGCAAGGAATTCGGTATCCGACACTTGATTTCGGGACCCCCCCCCTTTCGAAACTCCCCTGTTTTTTTGGGGGAATTCCCTTCACTTTAATTTCTGGCGAAAATTTCGAGGGTACAGGGACATTCCCAAATCATACGCGAAGGGAATGGACGACTTAGTCTAATTCTTCCACCGCTTACCTCAGCGAGGCTCGGAATCGACGACGAAATCGCGACTTCATCGTTTGCCTGCATGTCCATGCCATCGTTTGTCGGCTCTCGCCCTCGTTTGCTCGTGAAAAAGTAGAAGGCACATAGCAGAAGTCCGGCAAGGAGCAGCCCGGCAAAGACGTTATGCACGGAAAACCCAGTCTATAGGGATAGACAAGCGAAACATTTTCTCATGATCAGACGAGTTGTAGCATCGTCATGCTTGAGCGGATCGATTGAGCAAGGGCTGAAGGACAAAATTCACACTGGCCATTGCCTTGACCAGAGAGCGGCCGAGCGCATTACTTTTCGATGATTCACGAGACAAGCCGAGTTAGCCGTTAATAATGAGTCAGTCTTGCTCGTCTTGTACTGGTCAACAAGACGTCATTGCCATCTTACGCTTGTTGTTCTAGGACTAACGACGAACACACTGGGTGTAGTCGGGAGCGCATATGAACTTTGACGAGCACGGAGCGGCTGTAGCGAAACGTTCGTTGTTCCAGGAACACCGCGAAACATGTAGTCAAAATCTGGGAAAAGGGCTGTTCAAGCAAAGTTATTCACCCAAAGTGATAAGCGTAACGTTAGCGTTTATTGATATAAACACAGCCGAAGCTAGAGTTAACATAGCATATCTCCTTACTGACTGAGACTGACCGCAACAATTCTCAAGTTACCTCCGTTACTATTCGAAGGCATAAACCAGGTCGGTAAATTCGACGATATGATGATGTATATCGAGCGAACGGCGACTAATGCGTCAAATCCATGTGAAACTTCATCATTGCTGTAAGGAGTGACTCTAAAAATAGCGCTAGCTTGAAAGTCAAAAAAATCTCAGGTCATAGAGACACATCAGGTTTGCCAAACGCCTACCGAGTGAGGTTCGCTCTTTTGGGTCGGCACTGGTCAGTCGCTCGACAGCCTGATAAAACTCAGCCCGTGATCCGCGGCCGTAGACGAACCATCTTTGCTATAAAGTGTGGAATACATTCGTCGCAGAGGTTTTTTTACTGCTGAAACAATTCAGTGCCGGACGGGCGTAAACTCAGAGTCGACGAATGCCTGCAAATGCATACCCTCGGTCCGAAAGTTCTTTCGGTATTGCTTCGAAACGTCAGTCCAAGGAAATGAATGTCGCTCTCGACTCCGCATGCTGCGCCAATTCTCGCTTCCGTTGCCATGCCTGCAGGGCTGACACCTAGGGTTAAGTCATCCGGGCCATCGATGAAGCGCGTTAGACCGTCGCCGATCTTGACGGTAAACGGCGTTGCAGGCAGGTGGGACACATCTTGTGAAGCCAATTTCCGAGCACAAATTGTGCGGAAGTCGTAGCGATGAGGACGTTGCTTCCTTTCCATTTGCTTTGAACAACGACTCGTCTACAGAGTGCTCGTAGGTAGATTAGCCCGTGAGCTAAAATGCATGGTCTGAGCGCAAAGTCGTGCGGGAATGGACCTGGTTTCTAGAGCTCCTTTCCAAAAAAAGAAGTTTTGGGTAGGGTAGCCATGTGCCTTCCCAAGTGAGCGCATAGAAATCCACCTCGGAGTGCAACGTATCAGCCTTCCTACTTGTGAATAGGCAACGGCCAGAAATGGGTGATTAAGCGAGAAATTACTATGTCTTCCACATGCTTTTTAGTCTCTATGAATTGCAGATCTTCCTGCTGGACCTACTTGTGTGAACTTACCCAGTTGAACGTATGCTTCAAGCAGAAACATCTCCGCTATGCAAACGCTGGGCTTGTTAGGTTCGCTATCTGCCCATCGAGCGACGTCGCCCTTCTCGCAGTACTCGGTGACGACCGTGTGCCTAACATGGATCGTGACGCTGGCAAAGAGCTCAACCACGTTCGCACTCATCTTAGTACAAATCTAAACAATTGGATATCTCATTCAAGGCGTAACTGCCCTTTACCTTGAGCGTCGCCACCTCGGGCTCAACGTACTTGCGCACTTGCTGGCTGTCTCCGTACTGCTGTCGGTTCACGAGCCTGTCCGATATCTCTGATTGGCTCTAGAAAACAGCCTTTTTGCCGGACAAGTAAAGTTTTATCAAATTCTTTTATGCTAACTAAGATAAAATACCCAAATGAGGATAGAGGTAAATTTGTGAATGGCCGAGTCCCCTTACCCTCCCCCCCCACTCGACGAATCGTGGCATCGCCTCTGTATAAAGTCCTACCTGCGAGAAGGCTCCTTTGCACACCACGCCAAAGCGACCGCCTCCTAGGCGGTTTGCGCATGACCGGACATTCATGGATGCTTTCTTCCCTCCTTCGTCATCGAAGACCAACGTCTGGATAGCGTTCTTAACAAGCTAGTGATCGACGTTAGTCGGAGAGTCCGCAAAAGGTGACTTTTGACTAGCTGAGCTGACTGAATTTGCAATGTAAATCAAACACGAGAGAAACTGACTACTTTGCTGGCCAAAATTAGCCAAGAAAGTTTGGCTCTCGCCTCGCGCTGCAGGGACTAAAAGTAGCTATTATTTCCTAACAACCATCCCCGCTCGGACGTAAAGCAGGGCCGGATAAGGCTTACGTCCGTTCCAAAAATTCGCTCGAGATCCACCTGAAGCATCACTCCGAGAGAATAAAAGTCGCTTTCGGGTCCGTGCCGCACCGCTTCGCACTTGCGGTGCCACGTCGTCTCCAGTCCCGACGCGTACAGTTAAGTCGTCTGGATCGTCGGCGAAATGAGCAAGACCGAAATCGCCGATCTTGACTGCGAACGGTGAAGCGGGCCTAACTTCATGGAACAAATGGTCACGAACGACACCGCAGTCTCCAGTGGCATCCACGAGACTAACGCGATTTGCGTCGCTAGCCAAGAGCTTCGTAACGTTCGCGCTAACCCTGCTGCCGATCTGCATAAGTTTAAGCTGCCCCACGGCGTAATGAAAGCGTTTTACCTTCAGAGTATCGACTTCAACCTCGAAGTACAAGTGCGCATATTGTTCGTCCGCGTACAGCTTTCGGTTCACGAGCTTGGTGGCGACTTTCGACTGATCCTAGGAAAAATACTGGCTGCTAGGAGGACACTAGTTTACCTTTTTAAGGAAACTACTCGGCTTCGATATTCGTTTTAAGCGGCGGCCTCATCCGGCAAAATGTGGTCGCTAAGTAAGACGGTTTCATAATTATTTTTTCGCCGAAAAGCTTTGTTTTTTTGCGTTTGCAAATGCGTGCAGGCAGACGGAACGGGGAAAATATCGGATCTTAAATTGTTTCCGACACCTTTGTACGTATGCCCTACCTGCATGCATGTTCCCTTCACCGTCGCGACAAAACATCCGAGTGCAAGACGATTTGCGCATGACCGGATATACGTGAACGTTTTCTCTGTTTCGTCATCGATGACCACTGTTCGAATAGCGTTCTTAACAAGCGAGAGATCCATGTGGGATGGACGATCGCGAAAAGGCCATGTAAGTTAAAATTGACTACTAAGCTTCTCTGCAACCTACCCAAAAAGAATAAAATCTGAACTTTCCCGTTTTTGAAACAAACCAAAGGGCTTCCGTAGAGTTGAGCAAAGTAGGCCAAATCACACGCAATGCCCCGCGCAATGCTGGCAACGAAAAATCGAAATTTTCCTTGAAATTTGGAAAAAGTCAGTACCCTCCGGACGTACGCGATAGTGATCGGCTTGACAAGGCTTACCTCCGGTCCGAATATTCTTTCAAGGTCCCTCTTCATCATCACTCCGAGGGAATAGAGATCGCTTTCGGGCCCGTAAGCTGCGCCCGTCCTCACTTCCGGAGCCATGTATCCAACTGTCCCGACGCCTTCTGTTAAGTCCTCCGGGTCTTCGACGAAACGAGCGAGACCGAAATCGCCGTCTTGACGGTGAACGATGTAGCCGGCTGATATGGATACGGACGCACGACGAACGGATCAATGTTGTAAACCCGTTGCAGGTTTACGGCAGGCAAGGCGGATCGATGAGCCCGCGAAGTGATGAGGATGTTGCTTGCTTTCAGGTCCCTGTGCACAATACCTCGTCTGTGAAGGTAGTTTAGCCCGTACGCTAAAAAAATGCATGGCTGAGCGACTATTCTAACCCACATTCCCAAAATCCGATTTTATAATTAGCTCCGATTCCTTGAGCGGTTGCTGAAAAAAGAAGGGTTTCGGGCAGGAATGTACCGGAAACAACTATATTCAATAGATGGCGAAAAACTCGAAGATAAAATGTCGAAAATGCCTAGGTGATTTTGTCAGGTGCCAAGCACCGGCCAGGCTAACGCTCTGCGAAAATCGCTTGCACCGACTTACTCAGTTGAGCGTGTGCCTCAATCACCTTCGTAGACTTAACGTAAACGTCGCTGATTTCGCTAAGTAAGCGATCCATCCACTGAGACATATTGCCGTTTTCGCAGTACTCGGTGACGATCATGAGCCCAGTGTGGTTCGTGACGCTGCCCAAGAGCTTCAAGACGTTTGCGCTCACCATACTACCTGCCTAAATAAGTGCAGTCATATACTCGTGCGCATTGCTTGCCCTGTACCTTCAACGTCGCCACCTCTCGCTCAAAATACTTGTGCACTCGTTGCTCGTCCCCGTACTGGTGTCGGTACACGACCTTGATCGCGACTTCCGACTGACTCTACAAACAAAACTCAATGTTAGTTTTGAGTGTGTTAGCTTTTGGAGAATTTCGCTGTTTGGAGCTATCAAACAAAAGTGCGTGTCGTACCTGGAAGGGTTTACACGGGGATAACTCTGGCCTGGCGCCATAGCGCTTGTATTTCGTACCCTTCCATATGGACCGATACGAAATTGCTGTCTTAACCAAACTACCTCTGCCTGAACAACAGGCAGGAAACCTTTTGCGCTTGTTTTGTTACCTGGGTAAAAAACCTGCAGTAAAACCAGCGTAAGAGTTTACTTCCCGCCCCCACCACATCCTCTGTCTTTTGCAGGCCCATGTAATCGTAGCTCGAGCGCCAGGCTCGCAGGAACATACTTACCTGCACGCAGACTCCTTTGTACACGACGCCATAGCGACCGAATCCGAATCGATTTGCGCGTAAGTGGACGTAGTAGAATTGCATGCCCGTTTCCGCATCGACGAGAACGATCGGGGTTGGGCTCTAACCAAGAAAATGGCACGGACTCCCTAATTCCTACTTCAGGGCCATATTAAGGTACTTAGTTCGACGATGCTCGGAATGGACGATGACGGGTGGACTACCACGTTCTCTTGCATCTCAGTGTCGTCGTTTGACGGCCTTTGTGCTCGCTTTCTCGTGAGAATGTAGAAGGCACGCAGGCGAAGGCCAGCAATAAGCAGTCCCTCAAGAATCCCGGCGAGGACCACGAATACGAAGAGATCCATTTGTCGTCGAAAGCTGTTAAAACGACAAAGATCCACCAATGCGACTAGAAAAAATATCTAGTCTTTGACATGTCGCTGCAAGCAATAGCTTAGCATCGTGATCCTAGTGCGGGTCGATAGACACAAATAAACAATCGTCGTCGGCTGGCGCCAACGGATAGCGTCCCGTCGTCCGGCGATCGCATTTGTCCGGAACAAAGCGCGACAAAGGTGATTCACAAAACGCCACGAGTGTGGCTGCTGAAAATGACTCGATGTTGCACATCGCTTGCGGGAAAGCAAGCATTGTCGTCGTCTTGCCGCTTGTTGCTCAAGGGTTAACGACAAATGATTTTTTAGTCGTCCAAACGACGCACAGATTTTGCTAGTAGTCTCGGCGGATATACCGGTCCGTTAAAGCTGTGCCCATAAAATATCCGATCTGATGACCTCATAAGAAGCGGGCAGGGTCAGCCAGGTGATAACATGTTGACCAGCACAATGCGAAATGGGGCGCTGCCAGATAACTTTTTTACTAAGCTTGTCGAATGTTCAAATTTTTGCCTAAAATTTCGGCTGCATTGACGCTCGGTGGTTCATTTTCCAAGCGCTGTCGATGCTCGTTACTTATACTACGTGCCTTTTACTTTTTCACGAGAAAACGTGGGCGAAGCCCGACAAACGATGGCATCGAGATGCAAGTGAAAACGAAAAACGCCCTGTCATCTTCGATCCCGAGCATCGCTGCCAGTGGCGTACCTAGAATTCAGCCAAAGGGGGCGCGCATGGTGAGGGGGGACCCTTACCCTTTTTCGGCGCCGGTCGAAGGCCGGCGCCCAAAAAATTGCCTTGGTCCCCACTTTTGTACTTTTCCAGTTGACGCATCTTTGCTCCTTTAATGGATTTGAAGTATTGTTTCAGAATGTTTTAACCTAAAATAGCCCGGCGCGAGTGCAACTTATGTGTTTACCGTAAAGCACAAAATAGTGACCCCCTCCAATTAGTGACCCCCCCCCCCTCCCTAATAGGGACGCCCTCCCTTTCAAAAAATTTTTTTTCAAACAGTTATGTTTAAAATGCGTTTTAGAGCACAATCATGCGTTCTGTATATGTCCCATTTTACTAAAATTTTTGCCGGAACCGAAGGGGGGACCAAGCACACATTTTGGGGAGGGCTGTTTTCGGAGGACCAACAAAAAAATAGTGACCCCGGGGGCACTATTTGGTGCTTTACGGTATGTTGTGATAACGTTATTTCCCCGGACTTACCGTATTTATTCCATTAGAACGGCCGGCCGTACTATTTTTCGCTGGGTCCGGAGGGGGGCGCACTATTTGAGGGGGGTGTTCTATTAGAGCGGGCCGTTCTATTTTTAGGACACGATTTTTCGGGCTAAGCCTAAGCCGAGGCTAAGCCGAAACTTTTGGCAAATATTTGCCAAAATCGGCCAAAAATTCATCAAAATTTGACCAAATCCGCTCATTTTTGACAGAGGCTTCGGTATCTAACTATAATTCTACCATTAGTATACTAGAACCGCCTAAATAAAAGGCGCCTTAGCAGGGATCCTCCCTTGAAAATTGCCCAAACCTTTCGGCTTACCCTAGGCTTAGGGTTAAGGGAGGCGGTATAAGGGGGCCGTTCTATCAGAGCGGGCCGTTTTATTTTTCGATGGGTCCCGATGGGCCGTACTATTAGAGGGGGCCGATTCCAATGGAATAAGTACGATATTTCCCGGACGCTCACTAACGTATTTCTGGACGTTGACTCCAATCCTGGTCCCGGGATCCGGGGGTTTGGGTCCAGTCCCGGGCTCGTTGTCAAAAATAAGCCAGCAAAATCCTGGTTTACGATCTACACATAGGCTTTAGACAACGCCTTGTGCCTACTTCCTTGCTTCCTAAAATGTTTTCACCAATGTACGTACAATGTACTATGGGACGCACCTGACAATGACACTGATGTATTAAAGTGGAGCAAGAGAATACATGAAACGGTTTTATTTACGGGCGATTATGACACGGATGCAAATTGCGGTAAAGCTTTCAGGTCGGCACTTTGACTTGTGATCTGGATCAGCGTTCACTAATCGGAGTCGACGTAGAAGTTCATCAGTGCAGGGACAAGCGGCTCTAGAAACTGTGCGTACTGGAAAGTTGTATGCGTAGGACTTTGACTCGTCGTGCGCCTACCTAGTGAGTTCCGCTCTTTTGGGTCGGCGCTAGTGAGGCTCAGGACGACCTGACGAAGTGCGCCGTTAAAAATCCACCTCGTCTATAAAATGCAGACTAAAAATCCGTTGACTTTTGCGCTAACAACTGGAAAGAATTCAGTCACGTTCGGACGATTAAAAGGTAGCCGCAGTGCGTCTTACGATGCTCACCTCTTCTCCCAGACATCTTTCCAGATCCGTCTTAAGCATGATTCCAAGAGAATAGAGATCACACTCGGTTCCGTATGCTGCACTGGTGCTCACTTCCGGTGCCATGTAGCCTTTGGACCCTACGCCGGCGGTCAAGTCGTCCGGATCGTCGAGGAAGCGAGCCAGACCGAAGTCGCCAATCTTGACGGTGAACGGTGCGGAAGGCCGATAGCAACGGGTGTCTGGAAGTAACGGTGCACGGCCACAGCTGTTTTCGGCACATTTAATAAAGGTAAAACGCTGTCGGCGACTCTAAGGTAAGTGCACTTCCGGTAAAGGTTTGACATGTGCGCGGGGCGATGCTGAAGGTGAACGAGTGCGGGGAGAGGGAAAGCTCCGAAGTGCGGTAGCAGTTTTAGCGAAAGAGCACTTACATAGATCACATGGGCATCTTGTACTAAGAATAACCACCAGGAGCCATTAGTACGATCTACGAATGTCTTCGGATTGCACAAAAAATCTTTAGGCAGAAGTATGGGGACGAAAGGTTCCGAATCAAAATATCCCCCTTAGTTTCAACAAAAAAATCGAAATTGGACATTCGCTCTGAAAATGATCCGTTGCGCTCAAAAGAGGCCTTCTTAGGGCATTCCATACGTTTTTGATGTTGTATCAAGCGTAAATTCACCCACAAAAATTTTGAGTCACTTTCCCACTATGAAATACATCCTCACAAACAATACAACGTACGAAGTCCCGCTTCACGTGAAACCGGATTCCATGCCAGAGTTCCACGCACGAATCGAGCAGAATGCGAAGTGACGAGGACGTTGCTTCCTTTCAAGTCCCTGTGCGCAATACACCGTCGATGAAGGTCGATGAGCCCATTCGCTAGAAAGTAAGGCTGAGGCACTCAAGCATTTTATTACTTTTGAATGAAATTATTCTATTTGAAAAGTACTGCCTTTTTTGGGTATGTCCCCGAAACGGAGAATCTCGCCTTAAATAAGCTCTGCGGAAATCGGTTCCACTGACGTACCAAGTTGAACGTACGCCTCAAGGACTGTGGCTAAGTGCACTCCTTTGTCGCTGTTCTTAATTTCGCTGTCCATCCAGCTTGACATGTCGCCTTTGTCGCAATACTCGGTGACTATCGCGAGGCTAGCTGTGTCCATGACGCTACCAAAGAGCTTTACGACGTTCTGACTCACTGTGCTACCGACCTAAATATGCAGTTCTAAACGGTGCAAGATGCTCGCCTTTGACCTTTAAAGTTGACACCTCACGCTCGAAATATTTGTGCGCCCGATGCTCGTCACCGTACTGATGTCGACTCACAACTTTTATTGCGACTTCCGTCTGGCTCTAAAACAGAAAGCCGTTTATAAACCATTGCGTTCGTGCAAAAATATAGTCTTTTTTAGCTTACGAGATTTTTTTAATAAAAACTTGAACCCAGAGCCGGCAAAAGATGCAAACGTTTGCAGTTTTTTATGGAAATAGTAGGGTAAAACTCTACAGCCTTCGCGTCCATTAGTATGTAGGTACCTTTAAGCATTTGCCCTTAAAGACTACGCCATAGCGACCGAGCCCAAGTCGGTGTGCGCGTGTCGGGACATATGAGAACGATTTTCCCGTTTCGTCATCGATGACTACCGTCGGGGTAGCGATCTAAAACAAGACTACCGTAGAGCACCTAATAATGACCCCGGGGTCACTATTTTTCGTTTGGTCCTCCGGAAACAGCCCTCCCGAAAAAAATGTGTGCTTGGTCCCCCCTAAGGCCGGCAAAAATTTTTGGAAATTTTTATATAAAATGGGACATATCTAGAACGCATTACTGTGCCTAAAACGCATTTTAAACATCACTTTTTGAAAATAAAAAATTTTTTGTGGGGAGAGAGTCACTATTAGGGGGGGTCACTATTTGGTGCTTTACGGTTTACGGTAAATAGTGCAATGCTGGTCGAGCGGTCGCAAGAAGCCCTTTTAAATCGGTTGTGGCCAACTGAGTTTGACTGATACTTTAGGTCTAAAAGCGCTTACCTCCTCGATGCTCGGAATGGACGATGACAAAGGAACTACCGTGTTCTGTAGCATCTCGATGTCCTCGTTTGCCGGCTTTTGACATCGCGCTCTCGTGAAAAAGTAGAAGACACACATCAGAAGCCCAGCAAGGAGCAGTCCCGTAAGGATTCCCGCGAGGAACACGAATACGAAGAGGTTCATTTTCCGTCAAAGCGGCTAAATTCGATAACGATCGACCGATATGACTCGGAAAGATTACCAGGCTTCGACCTGGTGCGGATCCGTAATGCTCGCCCTTTTCCGCGAAACGGCACGAAGACAACACGAGACAGAAAATGACACGGCTTGGAAAACCGTTTTTTTATCGAACCGTGCGTGTCATGCACTTTTTAGTGATGATGGAACAGTATTTTTCAGCTCATGGGACGGAAAATGGTCGGAGCCAAATGAAGAAGCCTAGTGTATACTTAGTGTGCAACATTTAAATGCGCACTTCGCAGTCCCATCATCAACAATGGTTCAGAATCGTGATTCTAATACGGGTCGATTGATTTCGGACACAAATAAACAATTCTTGCCGGATATCCACGAGGCCATAGCGTCCGACCGTCCGGCGATCGCATTTGTCCGGAACAAAGCGAGGCGGCGGTGCATCGTAAAACACCGCTAGTGTAGCTGCTGAAAATGACTCAATGTTGCACATCGCTTGCTGGAAAGCATGGCGTGGTCGTCATACTGCCGTGTATTGGTCGACGGTTAACGACAAACGCTTTTATTAGCCATCCGTACGAGTTAGGCCTCTCGGCTG
Organism: Aphelenchus avenae; assembly: GCA_020875895.1. Lineage (NCBI taxonomy): Eukaryota > Metazoa > Nematoda > Chromadorea > Rhabditida > Aphelenchidae > Aphelenchus > Aphelenchus avenae. Next base: position 57,965 of record JNEY01000291.1, read on the forward strand.
TACCGATCCGCTACGGGTGAGTTTTCAGGCATGATGGAAAGGGAGGGGGTGGGAGAATTGCGTAAAGGGTGGACACAAAAATGAACACTTTGTACTGGACTTGATGGCTTCTCGGAGGCCACATCACAAACATGGTGAAAGCTTAATATACAACAGTTTCTTTATATACCCACTTACTATGGTATCAGATGCCTTTGTTGATTTTGTGGCGACGAGATAGGTATACATGACTCAAGCATTTTGCAAAAGCCACGTCAAAATCCCGGTTTGAGAGAAAACGGGAATCAGACTGTTCCCACCCCCCCCTCGCATTTTGCTTCTAGTGACTCAGGCGGTCACCTGACCAGTTTATTCTACTGCTGGCACATGATCGAAAGGTGTGTTTGGGGTGGAGGAGGCAGCTGCCTCAAATTTTTGGCAAGCCTACTAAACGGCTTCGCTGCATTTTGACTTTACTTCGTGGCACATCGAATGCCTGATCTTTATCGCAGCTACAAAGGACAAGTACACAAGTACATTTAGCTGTTCCTCGCCTGAACGACGAACAGGCGGGATATCATCATCTATACGGAAATGTTAATTTGCTTGAAAACATTGCGAACTTTGCAGCAAAGTCAGTAAGTGGTAAGTAAGCGTCCTTAACTTTCATGATTTCCCACCGCGTCTTGCTTCGAACACTTACCCTGGCCGAGCCCAGTCGTGGCGACTTGAATGTCTTAGCTTTATTGGACCCGAAACAAAGCATGTACTGCGCGAAAGGACAAGAACTCCATCAGTTTAAAGGCGGCAGACTTAGGCGTCACGATTCCAGGAAAGACTGAGAGTCACCTCCTCATCAGTGTGCTCAGTGGAGCGTTCGACGAGCGTGAAGTTCGTCAAGGCCGATATGAGTGTTTCTAAACCGTTGCGTTATAAAAAAAATGCTCCGATCCGGTAGACGCATGATGCTCAGTCGAGGACCCACCAATTGAAGGACGCTCCGTAGGGTCCATATTGGTAAGGCAGAGAATCACGCGCATGGAGTCGCTACATGTCCAGGAACCCGTATGGTGATTCTCATGTGAGTCAAGCTGAATGTTTGTAAAAGATTGGCAAGATCGGTATGGTACTCCGTAGCGCACGATTGAACTGCCGCACGACGGGGGGCTATTGGAGGGGAGGGGTCGGCGAACTAGATACGGGGCCAAACTATGCATGAGGACGCGAAAATGACCCCATATGCAAAAACAGATTCAATGTTGCATTATCCATGCTCGAAACCTCCAAGACCCAGTTTGAACAATTTCTCCTTCTTCCCGCTATGGAACGCATGCGATAGCGGGCTCGATATAGCACACCAGACTCGAGGGGGTTGCGAGGGGATTGCTAGCGTTTAAATTTTCAGGCACATGAAGCCAGCCTTTTAGTGAAAAAAGATACCTAAATGAATGTCTCTGTGTAC
>JNEY01000291.1:94770-111241 GCA_020875895.1 Aphelenchus avenae
GGCCTTTTTTATCGCTTCCTTTTTAATTTTGATAATGCTTGCAAGACACTGTTGACACTGCTCTCCGGGAATCAGCGGTGGCCGCGAAGCTGGCTCTCAGCGGCGTGCACTCTTACGCTCTCCGTTCCCGCCGCCACCACCACCACCTTCGCCGCCGTCTTAGCGCGCTCTCGCTGCGGTCCTTATGTCTGGCTCTCTTTTCTCAGGCGGTGACCTTCCTCGAACTTCGTGGCACCTTCGGTCCCTCTCACTCTGACTACGGCCCACGCCACTCTCTCTCTCTCTCTCTCGAGCCAGCGGCGCGCCCCCGTGCGGCTTTTGTGGCGCGCTGAGGGTGTCATCCCGCTGCTTGCAGCATTCGCTGCGTCCTCTCGCCCGACGCGGGATGCAAGCTCGCCGCTTGTCAGTCGGCCAGACAGCCCTTTTTGACGGCCGGCTGAACCCGCCGAACGCTCGATGCACACGTGTTTTTCTGGTCGTTCCATGCGCTCCGAAGCGTTCTCGTTTGTTTTGGCATCCATAGATTATCGCTATTTTCCCTGGAAACAGTGGAAGCAGTTTTTTTTGTGCGACTTGTTGCACCGAGTGCTGCTACGTTTGCACTGATTTTAGCGCTTTTCTAACGCGTGGATATAACCTTCTTTGAAAAAAACATCCCTCTTAAGATTCTCGCGGTTTTAGTCCATACTTTCGCATTTCTGACGGCTGCCTGACACTTCCGTTCCAGGACGTTTTCCATACCTTCCATACATCCATGCACGTCCATTCCACGAATTTTCCTCACCTGGTATGGAAATCCACGATATTATCGGACATGCCTTAAAGACATGCCATACCAGGGCATTTTCGTGCCAGGTACGGAGTGTCCGAACCGGTACGGAGTGATCGGAGGTTCACTCCGATCAGGGCATTAGTCACTGAATCAACAAATAATTGGGTGTGTCAACATTGCTTAATCCCTCAACCAACTAGCATTATGTGCCTTTGTTTGTGTTAGTGACACTGAGAAAAGCGGAGTCCTCCTCCTCCTCGCAAAATGAGAAAAAGATCGGCCGGTCTTTGGCATGTTCCGCTTTTTCATCCTGTTGCTTTTCATCATGGGTTTCCTGCTCCCAGTCCGGATGCGGACAGGGCCGGAGCTCAGAAAAAAGAAGGACAGGGAAATGCCCAGGTCCGGAAACACGCTGGCACGGAAAGGTGCCTGGTACCGGGAAGTGTCCGCACCCCTTTCTAGCGGACAGCACAGAAAACTTCGGTAGGCACATTCGTAGCTCGGTTTGTCCCGGATCGGCCGATGCTAAGGTATTTATGAAATCCTTTCCTTGTTTCCATCCTTCTTCCAGCGCTCCTCTGTGCTTCCTAGTCGCTCTTTTTGCGTCCAATAGGTCAAAGATGTTGTCCAGTGCGTAGTCCACTGAAGTACCCAATCCCATAGTCGCCGTTCTTCGGTATTCGTGCGGTGTCCACTGACCGCGGTTAGAGGACATTTGCGGAAACGAATGTTTGCTTGGATGACCGACCTCCTTCCCTGACCCCACGGCGCTTTCCCACCGATAAGAAGTCTTTGCCAAGCCTTCAGGCTCCGACGCTTTCCGACTTTTCAGAGTTGATCCTTCGTGAGAAAAGACAAGTTTGTTCCGCGCATTTTAGTTCTGATGGTGAACTGACAGTTTGTGGACTGATCATCTTGGCTAGGCATTACGGGCATTTTTGGACAGTCAATGGTCAGTGTTCCGCGCGCTGTATTTTGTGGACGTGCGCGGACAATGCGCCGGAAATCCAGCGGCCCTTTGGTCACGATGGCCCAGATTTAAGCGGTCTTTCTCGGTTTGATGAGATACCGGCTTCCCGAATTTTTACCCTTTATTTCGCTTCTGCGTTTTTGCTGCTTCCTAAAAGTGTGCGCAAGAATGTTCCGCTTCAAAACGTTCAGTTTTAAGGTAGTCTGCGTGCGTATTCGATACTTTTTTGCGCGCACCGAGTTCGACCCGACGTCTAACATCCACGTTTTCAGAACCAATCGACCGCCACAATCACCGCCAAACTGGATCCGCGTCTCGCCAAGAAGGGCGGCACTGCCGTCAAGGTTAGTCATTGCTTGTATGGTCGGCTTAAACATCGTGTTTTAGCCGGAGCCGCTGTCGCCGGATTCCTGGGAAGCTCGGAAGGTGATGTTCGAGCAGACGATCCAACCGAAGGAAGCGCGCTGTCAGGAGCTGGTCGGCAAAATCGAGGAGAAGGTAAGCGTCGACGGAGAGGAGAAGCTACGAGTGAGCGGACAGCCCAGAAAGCGTGAGGAGTACGGGAGCGGGCCAGGAGTGAGAAGCACTAACCTGTGGGCTAGGAGTGAGGAGAACTAACAGTGAGCTACGAGTGAGAAGCACCAACCTGTGGGCTATGAGTGAGGAGCAATAACAATGCGCTAGGAGGGAGGAGCAACAATAGTGGCTAGGAGTGAGGAGCACCAACAGTGGGCTAGGAATGAGGAGCACTAACTGTGAGCTAGGAGTGCGGAACAAGCGTGCTAGAGGAGGTAACGTGATGCAGAGCTACCGACAGCTGAATGTAAACCGCATGTCAGCACTATCATGTCAGCAGCAGTCAGCCAGGTTGGACAGAGAGTGGCCCACATAGTGCCTGTATGAAAGTGAGTCAACCATTCGCTCATTGTGCACATTTCAGACCACCGCAGTCCAGAAAGGTTTCGCGGAGGCCCGCCGGGCGCTCGAGCACGCGCAGGAGAATGGCGATGCACACCGCCAACGAAGTCAGTCAATCAGCTACCAACTCAAGGATCTCCTTAAGGACTTAGTGAGTGGATGAGCGTTTCGGCAGAACCAAACTGGACATTTTAGAACAAGGCACTGGGTGATTCAATCGCTGTGGACACTCCGAAGGCCGCGTTTGACACAAGTAAGTGCACTGGAACAAGGTGTCCACTGATGCCCATGATATGGCCATGGAATACACTAGGCCTGGAAGTGTGCAAATGTCCATTGCCCAATGACCATCAGTACTGGACATCTTCCATCAACCTTCCTGGACAATCTATTGTTGGTCCAACGGGCAGTTCCTTGAAGGACACTGCACAGATGTACGGTGATTATGTCCTTCTGTGAACTGGACAGTTCCAGGTGGACCAGTCTGCCCACAACTGAGTGGACCAACGCATAGGAGATCTTATGACCTTGCTTTACCTCCCCACCCCGCCCCGGTTTTACTGCTAATGCTCACTTGCAGTTTAGAGCCTCTCGTCGACAAATGCCACATCGTTGACATGGACGTGGGAGACTTTATCGCAACGTCCGCCGCCACGCACAGCAAGGTCCGACTGTCCATCCTCGAAATCCTGCCAGTCGAGCAGCGCCTTCAGTCCACAATCCAGAAGATTGGCGACGACTGGCTGGACCAGGACTACGAAGTGGAGAAGCTGGCGAGGACCGTCAAGCGACTGCAGAGCGAGCTGCCCGAGCGCTGCTGCAATAGCGAGGTAAGCATCGGCAGCTATGCCTCAAAGTTAAAGAAGAAGCAGTGGAGGAGAAGGAGAAACAATAGGGAGGAGATAAGAAGCTTAGTAATGTGTTAATGTAGTAGGATCGACTTGAGATAAGGAGAACGAGGAGAAACTTTCCGATCAGGAAAACCGGGAGGATGAAGCGGAGAATATTAGGTCTAGGAATTAGAGGAGAGGGAAACAGGTGCGACGAAGGAGGAGGAGGCAATGTGTCGCCAAAAAAGAGGTCACCCGTGAGTATCCATCCGTAAAGCAATACACCTATGATGTCCCCCTATTCTACAGTAATTGCGGCGGAATTACAGTAGCTTACAGTAGCTCGCAACCGGCACTCGGTGGCGCTCAGCTGGGACTTACAGTAGCACCGTCAGTTACATTAAACTGGCAATTACAGTAAAGCAGCGATAGGCCGCGCAAAGCTCCTCGGCCATATGGTGATAGTTATCTAAAACCGAATTGTACCATCTGACCTCATGATTTAGGAAGTCCAACAATTCGTCACCGACCACTTAGCCCGTATGGGCGACCTCTGCACAACCACCAGGAAAACGCTCGAAGACCTCCGCGAGGCAGCCACAAGGATCCGGGACCGCCTCTATCGTCTGCGCACTTGGTGGGACTTCGTCATCGAGGAGGATAGCCACTTCGAGAGCCACGCCAGAAGTCTCATGGAACACGCCAAGGAGCTCTGCGCGAAACTTCAGTTGTTGCAGGAGCGCCCTGGATCTAGCAAGGAGAACCTCGAAGGCCGCGGCGTGAGCAAGATCGACGTCCAGGAGAGGGAGCTTGAAATTCAACTGAAGAAGCTCAGCGCGCAACTCGACTCGGAGAAGGAGGCGAGAGCTACGGCCGAGAAAAATCTGAATTGGCACATCGACCTCAACAAGAAGGCCAAAGAGGCGTTGGAGACGATGAGGGACCAGCTGAAGGCGAAGACCGAGCACCTGACGAAAACGGTGAAAGAGCTGGCGACGAAGGAGCAGGAGATGACGATGGTCAAGGAGCAGCTGTCGACGACACAGGAGGAGCTGCGTATCACGACGAGGGACCTGCAGACTGCCGACGAGGCTCTGGAGACCGCGGGTGCACAGCTCAGGACGACCAAGGAGAAGCTCACGGAGACCGGAGGGGAGCTCGCGAAGGCCAAGGAAGCGGCCAGTTCTCTGCACAAGGAGCTGGAGAAGAGGAGCAAGGAGCGAGACGACGCGGTGAACGCGAAGGACGAAGCGGAGAAGAAGGAGCAGGAGGCCAAGAAGGAGCTGAAGGCGACGACGGACAAATACGACGAGCGTCGACGCAAGGTACAGTAACATTGCTATCGCTATTGTGACTTGCACTACACTGCAATACCTATGTACTGTACATGATTGTATGTTTAGGCATCCGAACGGAAGAAGGAACTGCAGAAGAAGGACAAGGAAATCAGCGCTCTGAAGGCTGACCTCGCGGCGAAGGAGAAAGACCTCGCATTAAAGGACGCTGCGCTGAAAGTGGCGGAGCTGAACCGGACAGGTGAGTCGAGAAACTCCGACAGCCAAAGCTCACTGTGCGCCTTTCAGAAGTTACCAAGCGTCGCTCGTCAATCGAGGAGCTCTTCGGAGAGACGCGTCGCTCTTCCACGGGAGAGAGCCACGGAGAGAAGCGTCGCTCTTCCACGGAAGAGAGCCACGGAGAGAAGCGTCGCTCGTCGACGGAAGAGAGCCCTGGCGAGAAACGGCAGCGTCTGGAGAGCTCGGAAGAGGCGCCATCATCCTCCGGCGCCAACGTCAAGTCGGAGAAGGTAAGTCATACCGATATTCTGAGAAAAAGGCACTGGACTCTCTCGAGGGTGCAATCTGGGCTGTTTGTCCACGGCGGCGCTTGGACCCACTATCTACGAACTGGAGCACCAAGAAGGCTTGTGTACCATGGTTACGTGGACCCTCTTTTCCCTGCCCTGAACCAGCAGCCCATTTGTCCATGGGGCATACGGGATTGTTCACTTCTAAATTGTCCACTGCATCTCCTTACCTTCTTCCCGGCTTGTCCAGACACACCTTTTGATGCGCCACCAAAAGTTAGCCTTCTTTAAACGATGTACAGTAACTTCTGAGCTCGTACAGTAAGCCACCCCGGGCCAGCTACAGTAAACGATTCGCTGATTTCGTGTGCTGTAGAAAATGTACAGTAACTTATAACCTCGTACAGTAAGCCACCCTGGGCCAGCTACAGTAAACGATTCGCTGATTTCCTGTACTGTAGAAAACGTATGTACAGTAACTTCTAAACATTCGAATTTCCAGGAGAAGCGCTTCATCGTTACGCCTCATCACTTGCCCATGCTCGAGCGCGTCTTCGGGATGTGCATCCAAGGGCGGCAGCTGGCGAGGAAGAACGCGAAGCGGGACACCATCACGCCCATCATCAACAAGCTCATCGGAGAGTACGGCGCCTTCAACATCCCGAGTGCCGACCTCTTGGAGCGAGCCAAGGCGAAACTCGTTGCAAACGGCGAGAAGGTGAAGAACGCTCGCCAGCTGAAGAACCAGGCCCAGGAGATCCTGGACCTGTCGGGGTCGTGAGGAGTGCTCCTCTTCCATTCCATCGTACCATGTCTTGCCCATCTGTGAATGTATATTTATGTTTGTAAAGTGCTCTCTTTCGTTGATCTCCTCGTGCCTTGCCTAGCTTCCATGAGAGCCTCATGCAGTACTTAATATGTTGCTTGCCCTTGATTTTCGATGTTCCATGTGCTTTACCGAGTTTGTATGACACAGTCGCCCTCGATGAGCTCTCGCTCCACCCTGACGTGCTCTCGGTCCACTGTGCTTTATCGTTTCCTGTGGCACAATTTACTGTACTATACGGCCATAGCTCTCCACAGGAACCGTCTTCGCTCTCTCCACTTGCCTATTCATTCAGGGTTCTTGACCGTCATCGACTTTATTTATTCAGTGCTCTGGACAATTGGGCTGTTTCGTGCTGTTTCTTATTCCCTGTTAAAATTCGGAAACATAAAATATTTTACAAATAATTAGCGTGGACAAATGAACATCTCTAAAGCAATAGGGTAATTCGAACCGTTCAGGGCCGCGCCACAACACTTTAATGCCCAAGATGAATAGTGGTGGCGAGCAACTAACGGCTGCGAGACTTGACGGTGGTAGGGTCATCACCACTAAACGTTACTAAGACCACCTCCCTTAAGAGACGCCAAGGCCTCGAGCAATTTTGATGGCCTTAAAAATATACCTACTCTTTTCACTAAAATAGCGGGCGAAATCTCCTAAATCCCGTCTTTATTTGTATTAAGGTCCTAAAATCCGTTTTTTATGGGAGAACTTTTTAAAATTAAAAGTAACAAACATTTAGTTTAATTTTTGAAAACTATATTTCATTTAAGATTTTCTTTTTAATTTGCTTTATGTTAGGGAGTTTTTGCAAAACTTTTCACATACTTAACATTCCGTCGTAAGGTGTCTAGCGGTGGGCAAAAGCGTATACCTAAAATACCGCCCCTTCCCAAACTGAAAGACAAATCCACAGTGGCTGATTAAAATGCCACCTTACTCCTTGTGGTTGGTAGCTCCTTGGAGCAGCCAGGGAGAAGCAAGGCAATACTGCGCAAACGCTAATACGAAAATGTCACGTGGCTTTGCTTGCCGCATTTTCCTCGATGACCAGAACCGCATTCCTGCGTCCATCAACCGGTTGCGAATGCGAATGCGCAAGACGGCCGGCAATTGCCGGCGGAAAAAGCGCGCCCGTCTGGCGGCTTTAGCGGGCCGCGACTGCATGGGACAATGGAGCGCCATTGCGGCGCGGCTTCGAAACATGCACGCGCGCAAAAACCCTTGCGCTGACCCACTTCAGCCAGCATATAATCCGACGCTGGCCGCTGAGACGGCATCCTTTGCTGCCTCGTCAGCTTCTTCGTCTGCCGAGCAGCTTCTCAGTCAGCACCTCAAGCAACAACGATGACGCGGTTCCTCACGTTGGTCAGCCTAGCTGCACTCTGCTGCGCGTACGTCACCGCCTCGGGTAAGCGCGTCCCCGTTGTGTATGCACAATGAGCAGTTTATGTCAAAGGCTTCGGCCGTAGAATTAAGCCTATACTTGGCCTAAGATGAGCGCCGGCAATGTGCTTAGGCTTCCTACAACCCAAACTGCTTCAGACTTACATCTACAACCCAAGTTCGAGCTTATACTTAGCATCTCAGCTTGTGGTCTAAGGAGATAAGATTCGGGAATACGATTTTAATTATTCTTTAGCAGGCTTGAAAGCTTTAGGCCTATGCAGAAATTCAGGACTGGCTCACGTTCATGATGGGGTTTAGTCCTCCGTAGGCTTGCTCATATTTGGCTTTACGCCTGGGTTCAGTCTTCGCTTTAGGCTCAAGCATTGGCATCGTCAGAGTTTGTAGCTCATGCTTAGGCCTAGTGCTAGTCGGGCTTATGCTCGACATAAAGTCACGGGGGTATTAGTTAGTTTACGCATAACCACGGACGCAGGGTGCGAATTGGGCCCTTGCTTAGACGATACATATAAATATTCTGGCTCGGAATTGGCACATAGATAAGGTTCAGGCTTAGAATGTGCTCATATTCTGTGACATTACGGCCCGCACAGATGTTCGACAGATAATCTCTTATTCTCTTCAGGCCTATGGGACGACTGGGGCCATCACGGTCACGACCACGACCATCACCACGGCTGGCATGAGCCCCACCACCATCACGAACACGTAAGAGCATAATTTATTCGATTCTCGCTCGCTCACGCACTTCGGGCCTTACTTATGATATTTTAGGCTCACGAGCATGGCGGTGATTGGGGCCACGACGCACACCACCATGACCACGATGACCACGACCACAAGAGTGGATGGGAAAAGGGACACAAGAACGACTGGGCCACCTACAAGTAAGAAATTACCGGCTCAGGATCAGTCTTAAGCCAAGAGGCTAAGGCTTAGGAACGCTGACCAAACCTTTCAGTGCTTAGTGTAGGACATGTGTTTATACATAGGCTCTCGTTGTGGCTTAGGTCTAAGTTCAAGGTCAGGGACACACCTTTGGCACAGTTTGGACTGACGCGCAGGATTAGTTCAACTTCAGATTTTGGCTCTTTCAAAAGCAGGACTAAACTCAGGCGGAAGCAAACGCTCTTTAGCAAATGCTTAAACTGAGGATCAGGATCGGTCCCAACTCCACGATAAAACTAAACTGAAGATGATTACTTAGCTTATGGTCACGTACATATTTGTTGGCCTCAGTACAGACTGAGGCTGAATCTTAGTCCTACCAGAGTAGCGCTAAGTTGCGGCTTATGACTAGGCTCAGGACTACACATTTTGGCTGTCGCATACTCATAGTTAGGCCTAAGGACAGTCTTATCCTCAAACCGGCCTCATGACAACGAATAGCCGTAAATCTAAGTTTCGAGTCCTACAAAAACATTGCGTTTGTTTTTGAAGCGAACCCGCGATAGGAATCCTCATGTTTCCAGATATGGAGGCGAGGGCGAACACGCTGACGGAGACGAGTGGGGCAGCAAGCACGGTCATGAGCACGGTCACGACCACGGACATGGAGACCACGGCGACTGGGGACACGGCTGGGACGGCCACCACGGGCATGACGACCACCACCACGGCCACCATGGCCACCACGGGCATCACGGCCACGGAGGCTACTAAGTGCTGCCGCTGTTCGGCTCCTCTCTTCTCATTGCTGCCACATAGAGCCTCTAGGGCGTTAGTACATTGTTGCAATGATTTCGAGTTGTTGTTGTTGCTGTTTTACTCACCCTTGAGTAATGAAGCTTGCCAACAAGCCTTAAATAAACATGCCTTACACACGACTTGTTCAATGGCTTCTTGAGGACGTTTTCGGGGGTTACTGGCGGCTAGGCCGCGCTACGATCGGTCGGAACTGCCAGCGGTGGATGGTTTATACCAAGTAGGATACAGTTGCTCGTGAGGTCTAATTGCTAGTTGCTTTCCACCGCCTAATTTCCAGCGAAACCACCACCTAATTTTGGAGGTGGTTTCGCTGGACATGCGTCCTTGAGTGCAGTCGTTGCATCATTTCATTAACCTGTGGGTCTTAGCCCCACGCATTGACGTGCATTCATGGATGCGTGCATCCCTCATAGCGCTGCCGCATTCATCGTAGCGTCATCGCATGCATCATAGCGTTACCGCATGGATCGCATGGCGTTCCAACAAGCATCATAGAGTTGCCACAAACATCGCGTTACCGCATGCATCGTTGAGATGTCGCATGCACCGCACCACTGTATGCAGCATAACGCTAAAACATGCGTCGCGATAAAAATTCCTCAGATGATGCGTTACAGATGGCTTGTGCAATGGCTCCTCTGTGCCCACGCTTCATGTGATTCTGTTCCCTATCCTCCTAGACCTAGTCCTAGAATTGAGACTCGCTTTCAGCCACCCGTAACGCGGATGTCTTAGCGCTAACTACCTGGTCTGACCCGTCGATGGTCGGGACCATGGCTGGGCGTCACTTAGGTACGCAGCCGATTCCGTTCCGATTCAATAATTAAAGCCGACTCCGCTCTCAGAGTGGCCAATATCCGGTCGCGTTCTAAGGTTTACTAGCAAATTGGGAGTCTCATTGAGAGGGGCCAGTCACTATTGTGAGCGTACAATGCGCTTTTAAAATACAGGTAGCGGATTCGCACCATGACGGAAAGGCCCGGCTTGCGCCAAAGAAAATAACTGGACGGGTTCAGCCGCTTGGCTGATTTCGATGTTCGATTACGGTTCCCAAACAGCCCTACTCCGATCGCTCCGATTGATTAAGCATTTTGTGATCGAGAGCCACTAAGCCATCGATTTAGGTGTCTAAATGAGGCACCACAGACACACGTCATTTTCTGTTGCACGATTTGTCTAAAAAACTATTTTATTCACAAGCTACAAGAACGTTAAACAGCATGTGTCAGATAGACGAGAAGAGGTAATAGTGGCAAGATCTTCAAGCTAACAAAGTTACAGATAAGTGGGACCCGGAAAACTAGTCGCAATCATCATTTTTTCAAGCATATTTTGCATCTTCCGGTGGCTTATTCCACAGATGACGAGAGGTCTTCCGCGGTCGTGGCACCGCCCGACGGTGGTGAATAGGGCCGCCATACGCTGGCCGTGGCAGGCGAGGTCTTCGCAGTGATCGGTGAACAAGCTGCTAGATCGCCGCCGCTGGAGCGCTTCTCGGCCTCCTTGGCCTCGATGGGGCTCGTCTTGATGCGGTGGGCGTTCGCGTTGAGCAGGACCTTCGGCATGGATCTGCAAACAAAAGAAGTTTGAAGGATCCTTGTAGGGAGAAAGCGAGGGTAGGACCGGTTTTGAACAACAATTTGTACGTCGTTTAATAAGCGTTTGCGCAGACTGAACTAGCCGTATGACCACTAAGCATCAGCAACCGGTAGCCGCACCGTACTGACCACCCTCCGTCCGTACTCTGTACCGTGTTGATTCCACTCGTACGTATCGTACTCCGAACTGTACGCTACGGAGTACAGTACGGGCCTTAATACGGTACGGTACGGACGTTGTACGTACGTACGTATTTGTACGGAGTCGTTCCGCACTCCGTAGTGGACGACCCAACCGTACCGTACTCCGTGCCGTGATGTTCTCTCCCGTACATAAACGGAACGACAAAAAATAACTGCCGTTTTCCGTGCCGTTCTCCACTGAAACGGCATCGAACGACGTCGATTTTCGACCCGTGGCGAACGTCGTTCCGGAACATACAGAAAGGGATACGGACCCGTTACCCCCCCCCCCTCGCCGTTCGGTATTCCGCAATCCGCAAAACGGAAGACGGCACGGAACGGAGAATGTTTTGGTACGGATGCAGAAGTCGGTACTTGCCCTTCATCGGTCATCTACGCATAGAGAAGTTGCTTACCTCTTGACCTCGTCCGACGTCGGCGTCACCGGCGACGGGCTGCCGTTGGAATTCGTCGGAGTGGAGATCGGCGGCATCTGAGGCATCGGAGTCGGCGTAGATTGAGCTTGCTGTGCCGACAGGGCAGCCGCCAGGAAGGCAGGGTTTGACAGGAAGGCCGCTGGAGAGACACCGCTCATCGCGTTCGCGGCAAGGAGCGAGTCGTAGACGGTCACTGGTGGCGTCATCAGCGGGTTGGTCGGCGGCAGCGGGACCCTGAATGCAATAAAAATGAGAAAATTAATTTTAGTATTTTAATATAATAATTTAATCTAAAAATTAAAATGCGACAAAAATAAATAACAAAATATTTTAAAAATAAAACATTTTATACACAAAATATTTAATTTAATTTAAAAATTTTAAACAAAATAAATTGAATAATCAAGCTTAAAATAAGTTGACTAAAAGTACACTTAAAATACCTAAAATATACATCAATTTACGCAAATGTTTTCTGGAGATATTTTAAATAATTACCTCTGCGGCGCCTCAAAGATGTTCGGCATCTGGCGGATCCCAAACGGCAGCGCTCCGGGAAAGCCTGGCATCATCCCGGGGATCAACGGCGGTCCTCCGGGCATGCGCTGGAAATGCGTCGGGAAGATGCTTCCCGGCATGACGCCCGGGAAGCCGATGTAACGAGCCCGCTTCACGGCGTTCGCGAAGTCCAGCTGGGAGGTGCATGGGAGCTCATAGGCGAGACGCTTACGGTTCTCTGAAAGCATCCTCCTGTAAGTCTTTTGGCAAAGGTCAGTGGCAATGAGGTAATGTTGGGGCAGAGGTCCATTCCGAGATCAATCCAGGGCCAATTTTAACGTTACTGTGGTCTTGAAGAGGTCAACCGAGGGAGTGCTTTAGCAGAGGTCAATAGCACTGAGGTAACGTTAGGCCAGAGGTCCATTCCGAGAGCAATCCAGGGCCAACATTAACGTTACTGTGGTCTCGAAGAGGTCCACCCAGAGTCCGGCCAGGCGGCACTGGGCCTGGTCAGCGTCCTCAGGGCGGAGTCCTAGCTCAGTCATGCCCTACTGCCGAACCACCCTGGTTCTTTTCCGGCCACACACTCTCCGGCCCAGGACGCCCATGCCCTGTCCCATGTCTTCCAGGCTTAGTCCTAGGTCACCCAGACCTTGCAGCAGTAGCATTTCCGGGTCCTTTCCAGGCTACGCACCCTCCCGCCCAGGTCGTCATGGTGCTGGTCTTACAGCCATGCCACGGAAGGGCCATCCAGGACCTCGTCCAGATTTCAGGCATGGTTCAGGTCAGACCCCTGAGGATGCCCAGGCGCCCGACCAGGTCATGGTCCCGGTTGCCCACGACAATGGTCATTGAAGCCGCCTCTAGCAAGCTCTTCCGACGGTCTGCACTCACCTTGCATGTAGTACTTGTTGGCGGTCCGTGAGTCTCGAGGCCCGTCGACGGTCACTTTCACGGTGTTCGGCACGGTGATCACCTCGATCAATGGGTTCGTGTGGAGAGTGACGGTGAGGTTGAAGGTCTTGCCTGAAAAACGCATATTTTATTTTAACTTTTTAATAAATTCTAACGTAAACATAATATAAATTTATTTGTTTTTCTTTTTAATTAAATATTTACGAAAATTTGATATTTTATTTTTTTGCAATCCCATTATTCAGAGAAAAAAACGATTTTGAAATTAAAAATTCTTGTTTTGCTTACCTCTTCCACTTCTTCCGACGAACCGCAGGTCGCTGAAGCGCGCCATTTGCGAGTGCACTTCCGCCACGTTGTTCTTGACCTCGGCCCACTGATGTTGCGGCTCGTCGTTGCCGGCCGACACGGAGACCTTCGTGCCGTCCGGAACCGGCAGCAGAATGAGAACGACGAATGGCTTCGGTAGCGACTTGTTCGATCTGTAATAAGAGGCTGGTTGTTATGGAAGCTTACTGTCCAGGAAACGTCTTTTTTTCGTAGACGTTGTTCGTGTAATGGAAGCATTTCCTTCCACCCGTGCCCATGGAATTCCATGGAAGATCATGAGCGTTTAAAGGGTACTTGCAAGGCTATGGTGGAAGCAGGTATGGAAACAGGGCACTTCCATACCTAGCAGGCCTTGTATGGGCATCCATGGAAGTGGCATAAATTATCCACCTTCATGAATGCTCATGGAACAAGCGTACGCTAAGTTGGCTTGACATCGGTACTTATTGGCTTAGCTTACCTCCAGTGCGACGGCAGCTCGGTGCAGAAGACGTACGGATTGCCGGTAGCCCGGAAAGCGCATGCGCCAGCCAAGCGATCCAAGGACTCGGTGACTCGACGTAGTGCTAGGTCCACTTCGCAGTTCTCGTCCACTTCGCAAGCAGTCATTCTTAGAGAGCGCTAAACTACGGGAAGCTTGCTACAGGCGAAAGTGTGTGTTAAAAATTAGTTAGTGTCGCTCACGCAGCACGGGATTTCTGAAGACCGCAAGGAAAATAAGCTGTACATGAAAACAGTGCGATCACGCGAATCGGACCGAATGGCCGTGCAAGTATTTCTACCCTACTGTAATTCCAAGATGCTAGCTGTCCCTGATGGTGGAATAAGCATGGAATCGTTTCGTTAGGCCTAGCGCGATCGGGCGGTCCTGCAGCCCAGTAGCCCAATTTCCACCCTTCCTGTGGATAAACAGAGGTATGCTAGCGGGGCAAGCAAGATAGTCCAAAATGGGCCCGCGGAATTAAGTCAAACGAACGTTGATGAAGCCAAAGATCGCGCATGTAATAACCGCGACCACCACCGCTGCGCAACCACCAGGGGCATGGCGGTGGTTGCGCGCTGATTGGATCGCGGCTGCGCGAATTCGCGGCGCGCCACTCCCACCAGCCGCGCGCGTCCCAGGAGGAACGGATTTGCGCCATCGAAGCGTGCGTTGCGAGTTGAATGGTATCCCAAACTCATGAGAATCACATGTGAGCGTCTCCAGACGAAAACAACGTCAGAAATCAGACAATTTGTAAGACCGAATAGGACAAAATCGGATGATTCGTAAGATTGAGTAAGGGAAACTTCTGTGGCTAATGCAACTGTGTGGCACTGTGGCAAAGGGGATTAGTAAATTCCAGGCAGTAGCCAAAGTTAATGGCTAGCGGGATGTCAATTACAGGGAAAATTTCGTAGCACCTTTCCGAGGGCCTGCCGGGGTAGATGTTCCTTTCTCTCTGGTTCCTTTCTCTCTGGAGAAAAGCCGGGAAAAATTAACTTTCTGTGTCGAAATTCCGCTTTACCTGTCTTTTTTGGAAACACGAAAAACTGTCCACAGTCTACAGTCTTCCAGATTACTGTAAACATCTGCCTAAATAATTACCTAATTTGCCAGCATAATTACCCGAGGTTGGTTTTCCAGTAAATGCCCTGTGTTGGCCACTGATGGTTACAGCACGGGGACCTTTGGTACATGGAGCCTCGTGCCGACGCTTGGTCGTTCAAACGTTACGAGGCTTTAAAACATCGCATGCTGCAATGAGCACCTACTTAAGCGCATAAACACATGCTCCTCATAAACGCACTTCGAAATGTGGCCGACGCGGATACGGTAAATGCCTGCGCTGAAAGCGTTTTCGAACAACACGAGTCTGTGTCCGACCTCTGCCGCCGCGCCACCTTCTCCTTATGGACCGTCGCCACATGGTGAAATATTGTGGCAGCAGTGCGGGACCGTGTGGCGGTAGTGGTGGCTCCTCCGGCCGCTCCACCGCTTGGGCAAAGAGAAGGCAGTCACGTACTGAAGGAACACGAGCCGAATGACACGTTTTGAACATGATGAGTGACTGCCGACAACGACACCCATAACGACAGCGGCGGCCGCTGCAGCGGTGGGTAGTGACGGCGAATGATGAGAGGACACGATAAGGCGGCGGCGGCGTACGCAAGACGCGGTGGTGGCGGAGCAGGAATGGAACGCGGTAAACCCAACTTCCAATTAAGGCTTTTTTGCGCTCGGTTAATGTCAGACCGGTATGGAAGGTTCAAGGAAATGGAAGCGATGCCGGTCCATACCAAGCTAGACTTTTCAGGACAAAAAATGAGGAGGAGCCAGTTACAGTACATTCTGCCGCTTAAATAGATTTACGTACTAAAGTTGACTTACAGTAAAACGTAAAGTGAGAGCAGTTACTGTACCTCAGAGAAGATGATTCTAGCACGTTACAGTATTCATACCGCAAATGACTGTACCACTTTGTGAGTTACATTTAAAAACAAGTAAAAAGTTACGGTATATTCATAGACTGGAATGATGCTGAAAGTAAGCACAGTTACTGTAACTCTGGAAACGAGACTATGGCGCGGCACAGCATTACTAGTGTAGATCAATGTAATATGTCGTGAATTACAGTAAATAATTTATCAGTAGCGTTACCAACCGCGCTTTCCTCAGCACAAGTGGTAGCTTCTGCTGTATAAGCGTGAAGCACATTTGCGTGGATCGACGGAATCGGACTCATTTGCAACATGCGCTTTCTCCGCATGCAAAGTGTTAGCGTATGTATGCGTACAAAACCTATAACCTACCCCGGTAGAAGGCCTACGTCCGAGTAAGTCGAAACGCCACGGTCTTTCGCCACGTATGCCCAAATCTCACAGCCACCGGTGGTTGTGGCAGCAGCCAAAAATGGTTTTATGCACTTTGCGCTACCACACTTGCCACTCGTGACGTGGTCAACTCGACTAGGCTAAAGTTGCATCAGTCAAGGGGCATTATAGGGCTCAAAGGTTTGCACACAAGGAACAAACATTAACCAACACTCACTTTTCTCCGAATAAACACACGCTCATAACCAATGGTTATCACCCATCTTCGACCTTCTCGCCTCCCAGCGGGTTAGCAAAAGTCCGGGTGTAAATCTTCCCGGTAGCACCCAACGTCGACTTTTTACAGGCAGAGGACCAGCGGTGCCCGACCGCATTCCCGGACGGGGCCTCGACTTCGCTGGGGTGGTGATCTAATCCCTGCTGATCTAATCGGATTTGCTCTCGCGGCTCATTTATCCG
>JNEY01000291.1:115095-125794 GCA_020875895.1 Aphelenchus avenae
TGCTGCGTACATTATTAATCAACTGTGTCTTTATGCCGTGCACATACAGGTAGCAATGTTTCGCTGTGTATTTTCCATCGACTTAACGGCGTGGATTGCGTTCCACTCGGAGACCTTCCGTTGGCTTGGCGTTCTGTCTGCACAACGCTTACTAGTAAAACTTACAGCGGAATTCGTCAAACAAAGTTAATCGATAAATTCGCATAAGCCACAAATTTCAGACTCACCAATGGAGAATGAGAATGCCCACGAGTACGTCTTCCAACTGCCGCCGATGACCGTCTTCTCCCTTTGCGACATTCTCGACCCGGGAAGTCAGTGGATCGATGTCGGCAAGTTTCCCGGAAATTTCCAAGAATAAATTTCCAATATTTAGCCAGTACAATGCCGGACATCTGCGACATCGACATCGACGCGTGCCGACGGCTCAAGACCGGCGAGCGGCCGACGGAAACGCTCCTGCTCATCTGGGGAAGCAAGGGCTATCGGACGGTGGACCTGTACAAAGTGTTTGCGCGGCTGCGGCTCGTCCGCTGCATGAAGGTGCTCAAGAGTTACGGTAAGTCGATGGCAACAACATGGGGCATGTGTGTGGCGTATATGACACTGTAATTTGTCTAATTGGGGAGCAGAGAATGCAAAAAGACATGTATTTTGGATAGACGGCTTGCAAGCCTTAACGCACTTGCAACCAACTGCATGGAAGGCCTGTCTGCAAGTATACGTACAGTAAAATTCCTGGAAGTTGTATTTGCGAGATCCGGTACTGGCTTTAGTGTAGGGGGCGCTAAACGTAGCTCTTCCATGAAATTTTTACTGTATTACTCTAAATGCCCGAAATTTAGCGGTAAGGGAGCACATGGTGTTACTGTGATCGTAGTTTCGCCATATTTTCCCTTGATCTCATTCTCGTGTTTTAGTTGATCCGAAGTATCACTATATGATCGAGGAGTGCACGGAAGCGTCGTCACCGCTGCTCGGCCGAGGAGGGACCGCAGCGACGCACGAAGCGCAATCTGTGGCGAAGACCTCCGGCAACACGCAGCCGTCCACGGTGTACTCAAAGCGACCCACCACGGATCGGGCGCAGACGGCGTCGGAATCCGCTGCGGCGGTCTCCTCCGTTAGGTAAGACGCAATGCCTGCCTACATGTGTTTTGGCAAAGACACCGTAAAACCGGTGTGCAAAAGACATGTGTTTCGCAGCAAATTTATGGTGAAACATAAATGTATTTGACGGTAAGAGGTTGTTTAAATACAATGTGCTTTTGGGAAGCAACTGTCAATGCATGTATTTTAGCCTTAACTTGATCCCAGCGATGCGTATTATAAATTTCAAAAATATGTGTCGTGAAATACATGTGTTTCCGTTATGTCATGATCTCAGGCATACCTTTTCGAGGGCAACAGTGTAATAAACGTCTTTTGTTCAAGACCACCGCCATAAAATAAGACGCTAATAAAACGATCGAAGTTTTAGCGGCGATCCGAGCACGAGCAGTTCGATCCTGAGCGGGATGCATAACACGCCGACAGTCCGCTACGAGGACCTCATGGCGTCAACGAAGCAGTTTGCGGCGGAGAACATCCTCGGCAAGGGCGGCTACGGCGTCGTCTACAAGGGCATCTGGAAGCACACCGAGGTCGCCGTCAAGAGGATCCTCGAGAAGAAGGACGGCGGGACTGCGGTAAGCTAGCGAGCAAAGAGGAGCTGCTACTTGAGGAGTAACGAGAGCATGCCCTTTTTGGAGCCTCGCATGAGAGTGTGGTCCGTGATCACCCATGCCATTGTGGTCCGCGTCCTCTGGCAGCACGGTCGGGACCACACATGCCTTTGCGTCCAGGAAGAACGTTGCCTATCTGTGTGGACCGGGACCATGCTAGTGAGGTCTCGGACCGGGCACGCTATTTTGGTACGACTAAATAGTGGTCGGGCCACGAATGAAAGTGTTGTCGGTGCCGTGGTCCGGACCGCGAAATGAAGTGTGGTCGGAGACGGCGCATGTTCCTGGGATTGGGCACCACACGTGTTAATGCGGTGCGGGACCACCACTGTTTATGCGGACCGGAGCCACGCATTCCACTGAAGCTCGGTTGCGACACCGCACCACAAATTCCACTCCGGTCCGCGTGCGCCCATCACGAATCACAGCGTGGCTCGGGATGGATCTTGCGGTGCAAGTCAATATAGGTGCCACTGCGGTCCATGACCACTCATGCCACTGCGGTCCATGACCACTCATCCCACAGCGCAGCGGGATCACGCATGCCACTGCGGCCGGGACCACCGCATGCCAGTGCGGTCCGGGAGCACACATGTCACTGCGGCCCGCGACCTCGCAGGCCGCTGCGGTCCGCGACCAACGCATGCCACTGCTGTCCGGGACCACACATGCCACTGCGGTCCGCGACCACCGCAGGCCAGTGCGGTCCGCGACCACCGCATGCCAGTGCGGTCCGGGGCCACACAGGCCACTGGGGTCCGCGACCTCGCAGACCGCTGCGGTCCGCGACCAACGCATGCCACTGCGGTCCGGGACCACACATGCCACTGCGGTCCGCGACCACCGCATGCCGGTGCGGTCCGCGACCACCGCATGCCACTGCGGTCCGGGACCACACATGCCACTGCGGTCCGCGACCATCGCGTGCCACTGCGGTCCGGGACCACTCAGATCACTACGGCCTGTGACCATGCATGCCAGTGCGGTCCGCGACCACAGAGGCGACTGCGGTCCGGAAACATGCATGCCACTGCAGTCCGGGATCACACATGCCACTTCAGTCCGGGACCACACATGCCACTGCGGTCCGTGACCAACGCATGCCACTGCGGTCCGCGATCACCGCATGCCACTGCGGTCCGGGACCACACGTGCCACTGCGGTCCGCGACCACCGCGTGCCAGTGCGGTCCGGGAGCACGCATGTCACTGCGGTCCGGGACCACACATACCAATGCGGTCCGCGACCACCGCATGCCACTGCGGTCCGAGATTACGCATGCCACCGCTGTCCGAGATCACCGCATGACACTACGATCTAGGGCCACACATGCCACTTCGGTCCGAGACCATACAGGCCACTGCGGTCCGGGACCACTCATGCCACTGCGGCCCGGGATTACGCGTGTCACCGCGATCAGGGGCCACCGCATGACACTACAGTCCAGGACAAATATGCCACTGCGGTCCGGGACCACTCAGATCACTACGGCCTGTGACCATGCATGCCAGTGCGGTCCGCCACCACAGAGGCGACTGCGGTCCGGAAACATGCATGCCACTGCAGTCCGGGATCACACATGCCACTTCAGTCCGGGACCACACATGCCACTGCGGTCCGTGACCAACGCATGCCACTGCGGTCCGCGATCACCGCATGCCACTGCGGTCCGGGACCACACGTGCCACTGCGGTCCGCGACCACCGCGTGCCAGTGCGGTCCGGGAGCACGCATGTCACTGCGGTCCGGGACCACACATACCAATGCGGTCCGCGACCACCGCATGCCACTGCGGTCCGAGATTACGCATGCCACCGCTGTCCGAGATCACCGCATGACACTACGATCTAGGGCCACACATGCCACTTCGGTCCGAGACCATACAGGCCACTGCGGTCCGGGACCACTCATGCCACTGCGGCCCGGGATTACGCGTGTCACCGCGATCAGGGGCCACCGCATGACACTACAGTCCAGGACAAATATGCCACTGCGGTCCGGGACCACTCAGATCACTACGGCCTGTGACCATGCATGCCAGTGCGGTCCGCCACCACAGAGGCGACTGCGGTCCGGAAACATGCATGCCACTGCGGTCCGGGACCACACATGCCACTGCGGTCCGTGGCCAACGCATGCCACTGCGGTCCGGGGCCACACAGGTCACTGCGGTCCGTGACCACACACACATGTCTCGGCGGTCCGGGCGCACACGTGGCTGATTGTATACGTGTGGCGTGCTGTGATGGGCGGGGATGAGGGGCAACTCTGAGGAGCACACACAAAATGTGAACGTGATGACCATCCCACCGGTAGCTAACTTCTCCTCCTTTAGCAGCAAAAGGAGCGCGTTCGGCAGAGCCTGCAGGAGCTCAAGACGCTCGCCAAGTTCCGTCACGACAATATCCTCTCGCTCTACGCGTACTCCATGGACGGCCCGGAGCCGTGTCTCGTCTACCAGTTCATGTCCAACGGGTCGCTGGAGGACCGACTCCTGTGCCGGGTAAATTATTAGTTAAAAATAGAAAATAAAATTTACAATGACGTATAATTTTAAAATAAAAAAATCAAATTAATTTGTATTAAGTGTAATATTTAAAACTCAATTTAAGAATAAAATTAAATTTATTTTAAAAAAACTATTAGCGGTAAAATCTTGAAATTATTTTTGAAATACTCCTTTGCTTTAGAAAGGCACGCTCCCGCTGACGTGGCCCCTGCGCAAAGAGATCTGTCGAGGCGTCAGCTGCGGCCTCCACTTCCTCCACTCCATCGGCCATGCCCCGATCATTCATGGCGACGTCAAGTCGGCCAACATCCTCCTCGACAAGCACATGGAGCCGAAGCTCGGCGACTTCGGGCTGAGCCGGGACGGGCAAGTACGGCTTTCTTCAGTTTTATTTTATTAGCAAGGCCTCTCTTTTGAAGGTCGGCAACCTACCGTACTGCCGTGCTATCGGTACGGAGTACGGTCTGAGCGGGGCAGGACACCACGCCTTACGGTACGGGTGGGCTCGGCCAGCACAGAGTACGGAACGGCCCAGTTTTATCGATTGTTCTGCACTGGTACGGCCCGTACTACACCACGTACTGCCTCCGTGCCGTACCTGTACGGTAGGGACTACGGCACGGATAGTGTCATTACGGTACGTGGTATGGCACGGGCTGGGTCAGGACAGCACACTCTACGGTACGGGTGGGGTCAGCCAGTTCAGAGTACGGTACGGCCCAGTTTTCTCGATGTTTTGCACCGGTACAGTCCGTACTACGCCCCGTGCCGTACCCGTACGGTAGGGGCGACGGTACGGATAGTGCCATTACGGTACAGAGTACGGCACGAGTGTGTCAAGACAGTACGCCGTACGGTACGAGTGGGGTCAGCCAGTACGGGTACGATACGGCCCAGTTTTCTCGATGTTCTGCACTGGTACGGTCCGTGCTACGCCACGTACTGTCGCCGTACCGTACCTGTACGGTACGGACTAAGGTACGGATAGTGGCATTACGGTACGGGGTACGGCACAGAGTTGGTCAGTACAGTACGGTACGGGCGCCAGTTGCCGATGCTGATGTCCTTTTTCTCTGTACCGTTTGCTTTGAGATCGAGCTCGACGCATCGGACAAGTCGCCAATGATCGCGTCGCACATCAAGGGGACGCTTGCCTACTTGCCCCCGGAATTTATCAGCAGGTGCGAATCGACGCTAAGCGTCCTTCTTCATTTGTATTTTTTAGCAAAATCCTCTCGACGAAGCTGGACGTCTACTCGTACGGCGTGGTCCTGCTCGAGGTCGCAACCGGTATGTAGGGAGGTCACGAAGCCCTAGTGTCTGGAGCATGATCGGTTCAGGACTCCTCTTTTCTAAGCGTGATTGTTCCTCGGATCCTTCTAAACATGATCGGTTTAGGACTCCTCTTGCTGGATTTAGAACTTCTCTCACCCAAGTATGTAGGTTTAGGACTCCTCTAGAGCATGTTCGATTTAGGCCTATAGAGAATGGTGTTTAGGTCTCTAGGGCATATGTTTAGGACTTCTCCTAATCATGATCGTTTTAGGACTACTCTTACACATTATGGGTTTAGGACCCCTCCTAAGCATTACCGTTTTATGCCTCACCTTAAAAAGGTTCGCTTTAGGACTCCTTAAGCATGATCGGTTTAGGACTGCGTGCGTACTCGGATTCGCGGAAGCCGCATAGTCTGGTCGAGTTCACATCGAAGACTTGCACCGACCTCCGAGGGAAGCCAGAAGAGGTCCGCGAGCAGCTCCAGGACAAGCGGGTCCTCTCAGCCGAGAGTAAGTTTTCTGCGTGGTGAAGCAATTAGCACCACATCTTTCTTGAAACTGAAACTTCCTCGTCCACTTCCGTCTGACGGGCACCCTGGATACCCGTCCCCGAATCTATCGGCGATCTTTTCGTCATGCGGCGGACCATCTAAATTCTACTGCCCGAAGCATGTTAGTAAAGATCGGTAACCGTACTGGCGGTACGGTTGTACCGAACCGGGAGGGGGCAGGGGGTCAGTACGGTACGCCGTCCGGTACAGGTGGAGGCCCAGTACGGTACGGCTTCAGTTGCCTGGTATTTTATAGCGCGTACGAGCACCATACCGTACCGTATTATAGACTTGGCGGTCACACCCCCCGTGCCCCGTTCCGTCCTGGCCCGACCCCCGTGCCGTGTTCCGTTCCGTGGTAGCGCGGAACGGAAAACGGGTACGTGCTGACCCTTCGCCGTGCCGTGTTCCGTGCCGTGAAAAACGGAGAACGGCACGGAACGGAGCACGGCTCGGCACGGCCCGCCAAGTCTACCGTATTACGCTCTAGCGATCGGCGCCCGTACCAAGTTACGGGCCAAACCCGTACCCGTATAATACGGTACGGCAACACGGCACGGCCTCGGAAAGCCGCATTACTCGGGCCAAGCCGTATCACGGGCCGTATTTTATGCCGTGTAGTGTACGCGGCATGCAATTTTCTATCCACAAGGGGTACGGGGTACGGCACGGGTGGGGCCACCACTGGTACGGGTTCGGCACGGAGTCCCAGCACCGATCTATATTACGCTCCTTACCGTGGTGCCCCCTCCTGTGCCATGTAGCCGTGCCGTGGTGGCCCAAGAATGCCGAGCCGTATACACTAACACGGCATAAAACACGGCTTGCGTTGGCACGGCTAGTTTTTGGCACCCGTGTGGTACCCGTACCCGTGGTGGACCCTCCCGTGCCGTATAATGCGGGTACGAGTACGGGTATGGCCCGTACCTTGGTACGGGCGACCAACTCTAATACGCATGGCGCCTTCCGATCCTTATGAACAGATCGTATAATCCTAGAGAAATTTGGGCGTGATTCAGGTCCCGACGTCGCCGTGTTCAAGCAACTGCTCACGCTGGGTCTAAAGTGCTCTCAAAGGGATCGCCTGGAGCGACCATCATTCGCCGAGATCATCACTGAACTGACATCACTTCACTGAACTCGTCATCATCACATCACTCATCAATGTCTTCTACGACTTGATTTGCCAATAAATTTCTATTTGTACACGTCGTTGGCTTTATGTATTCCTAGAATTCAAGCGGGGTCTGGTCCCAGGACACTCACATGATACTGGAGGTTGAAAGACTGCACTTTCTTCAGAATTACGGTCTTTAAAGGGCACTCTTAGTGAAGCCAAATACCGAGAGTTAGTGAAGAGGTCGTGAAGATTGCCGGCCATGAAAACTTTGCTGAGCGTAGTAGCTAACGCAGCGAGAGTATTGTTGTTGGAAAGCACATCCGTCCTTTCTCCGACCTTGCAGAATTTTTAAATTTAACAAACATAATTTTTAAGAACTTAATCGACATAGCTAAAACAGGCGGCCGATTTATTTTTCGAATATACACAGTTTTCTTGAACGTACGTGACGCACACCGGAGACATTCTGGCTGTCCTGCGCGCGCTGGCCTCACCTCGACTTGCACGCTAGGAAGACCAGTATGGTCAAGCACAGCACCCATAGAACAACGTTTAGCGCCAGCCCAAAGGTCCACAGGCATCGCGTCTAAAATCATTCTCGGTCGGACACTGGACAGGCGCATGCGATAACGTACCTTTTGCGACCGCTGACGCCGAGCTGCGTTGTAGTCATGCGCCAGCTCAGCATCGAACAGCTGTCGCGCACTGAGCTCCTTTTCGTCCTCGCCTAGCATAGATGTGAAGTACGCGAAAATTCGTCGAGAATCTCACGATTCAAATCCTCTATGCCCTTAAGGGCGCTAGCAAAACAGGACACTCGTCCGAACTACGGACGCTTTGTTTATTTGAAATTTCACGTGAATCAGCGCAGCTTGCACATGATGAGCTCTTGACCCTACGCATCGATGTACAAAAATTGCTCAAGGCGCGTGGCGAGCACGGGCTGCAGATAATGGCTTCTGAATTACGTGAATGGTCTGGGAGATTCGCAAATCTTGTAGGTGTCGCGCTAGCGAAGCGGCCGAAATTGTCGGTGAATCCTTGATAAACGGCTGTACGCAACCGGGCGTTGTAGGGCTACGCGAGGAAGGAACATCTAGAACGGGTCATATGGGAATGTGACGAACGGAATGGCTTTTAAAAACCGTTCTGCCCTTCGCTAGCGCCCGTCTTTCGTTGAAGTGACTAATCCGAACCGTAAGGTATTCTCGAGCGCCACGGCCATCCATATATGCCTCATAAATTAACGCTAGCGAGTTGTTCATGAACGAAACGGGTAGAACGGGTCATTTTAGAACGGAACAGCAACGAGAAAAGTTCAGCGGCCTCGTGGAACAGGTATTTTTCGGCGGAACACTCAGCACTATTATGGATCGCTTGTTAAGAAATGTAAATCGCCAGTACATCACACTGTTCCGGACTATTCTGCTGACGATCGCAGTCGGCTAAACTGGTTTACCATTTTCTAATTTCCGCCGAAACCACCACCAAATTTTGGGGTTAGGTTTGATTAGGGGATGGTTTAGCACTAGATGCATCGCAGTCAGCATCTCACTTCCGTTTATCAGTCTACATGATGAACCGAGGTATCGTCCTTGCAGCTAAGGCTTATCCTCTGTAAGTTCGGATGTTTTGCTTCAGAAGTACCCTACTCGCTGTCGATCTCTGATCACGCTTACCTACTGCTTATTCGCTAAGATCATTAAGACAAGACAAGCCCCACAATTGTTTACAGGCGGACCCTCATGTCCAAAAATTCCGGCAACGCAACGCGATATCAGACGGGTTTGTCTACGCGGTTGTGTGCTTGCTCGACGAGAGATTAGCATGTCGCGGGGCATTGGATTGCAGCTAACTCGGCGAGCACTCGCTGCTGTGCGATATCGCTGAAGCTCGTGACTGCTGTTCACTGGGCGCAAGAATGACCCGCGCTTCGTCTTCATCGCACCTTAGGTGGCGTAATCCGTAATCGAATACGATTGTTCTGCTTGTTTTTTATGCGCATTCAGAAGTGTCGAATGGCGGAATGACGTTCGATTGGCGTCGATAAGGAGTTGGACCGAGATCGAAAATAAACAGACGAACATTTTGCCGGTTGTTTTGTCACCATACACACTTACACAAGGTACCCTAGTACAGAGCTTGGGGTCACCTACATGAGGTTTTTAATCGCGCATAACAATAAAGCAGGCTGAACGTGTACTTTTTGGACTTGGGAACCAGGGCTGGGGGCAGGACTGGGCGATGACCGGGACCGGGACCCTCCCCACCGCCGTGTGCGAACCCTGGTCCTCTAGTCTCTAGTCGTTTGGGTCCCGCCGTTTGGGGCCCGGCTAAAATTTTTGAACGACGTTTGGGTCCCGCTATTTGAGTCTCAGAAAAAATTTAAAAGTCAGGTTTCCACATGCCAAAAATCGCTTTTGCACATTCCTTTGCACATGGTTCAGTTGCGAGTCATAGATAAGTTCGAACTCGCGTCTGCGTACTTGCATCTTTGCAGTTTTCTGGGACCCAAACGTCCAGGACCCGAACGGTGTGCTACCTAGTATTCAGCGTACCTTGGCGAGGCGTCAACCAGATACTGCTGGTACGTTTAACCAATAAAACTGTATCTAGTCGTTGTGACCTCTCGCCATATACCCGATGCCCCAAGACGTACTTCACTACTTACTTTGCATTTGGCCTAAAAACGTATCCATAAAGGTCTCATTTTTTACAGCTTTTCACTGCCTAGCGTAGGCGTCTTCGATTCGTAGCCGTCCAGTGCCAATTGTGAGGCGTCCAAAGTCTGTTCACGACGCACATTATCGCCAGGAGTTCATCGGTTCAGAAAAGCCGCGCATCTTCGACGCCCAATGCATCCCACTTGCGCGACTTATCTCCCACTCAAGTGTTCACGGCGCAAATGGTGCTTATCCGCATCTGGCGAGCGGTGGGTGTGAGCAGCGCCAGGGGCGTCCAATCAGTGAGTCGTCGCCTCACAGGAATTAATCGCCTCACAGGAAGGCGGCTCCCGCGAGAACGCAGATATGGCCATTTTGGCAAATCCGGTCACTTGGTTCGATGCCGTTCGCCGGAGGGCGGCCACTTACTAGTTTTGGCATTTCTGTTCTCGAATTACTTCGCTGTTCAGCGACTTACTCGGATCGCATTTTACCTACCTCTGCAAGTTGAGACTTTCTTTTTTTAGTGAACGAATTCATTCAACAAGTTGCAACATGTTCGCCACAATGAAGAAGAACGGTCGGCTTGCAGCAGCGTTCAAGCCGGGTAACAATCAGGCCCCAGTCGGAGGAGGCACGGAGCGTTTTCTCTACGAGTAAGTCATAACCGACTACAGCATCAAACGCTACCGATTTATGCATTCTCGACTGTTCTTCCTTTTGCCAATTAAGGTGCAACATGTCGGTTCCAAGCGAGAAAACCTTAAAAATAAAATAAAATAAACTAAAGTGGTTAGGTTATAATTAGTTAAGTTGAATAAATTATTAACTTGCCTACCAATATTTTTATTAATA
>JNEY01000291.1:130129-147904 GCA_020875895.1 Aphelenchus avenae
CCCCCCCCCGTGCCGTGGTAGCCGTGGTAAAAAAACACGGGTAAGGGTACGGCTACGGCCCGTACAACGGTACGGGTGCCGAACTCTAGTCCGGCCATCTCTGCTTTTCGGTGAGCTTTTAATTCGTCCGCTGTTCCTCCGTTAGTCCTCTCTTGTCTCCGCCGTTTTCGCACTGTGTTCCGTAGTCTTCCATGTGTTCCGTAGGAATTTATTGCGCATTTGACGCTTCAGAGCTTCCAAGGTTTGTATACAGTTATGTCTTTTCAGGGCTTCAGCGGCGGACTTTCTTCATGCCTCCTCGTGTTCACGTGAACACACCGTTGAACCCCCTCCCTCCTATGTGAACAATTGTGAACAATTGTTGACTCCCCCTCCCCCATGTGAGGTTCACGTACTTTCTGGACGCTCCCCTATCGCGGCGCATTCACAGACCTACCGGCTTGGGTTGTGGTCACTAGCCGCTAATTACTAATCTCCCAAATGTCTGTGTCGCTTAATGAGCATGCCTCATTTTCAAGCTCGCTGTCTATTTGTCAAGAGGAAAAAAGACCAAGTCACCTTTACTGGCAAACAAAGTGAGTAAAACCCGCAATAAGGGCAAGGTGAACAAAGGGGAAAACCGAGAATAGTGTCGCCGAGATTGTGCGGAGCGCTCCCTAGACGGCCATTTGCATCTTGATGGCCGGCAGTGGGTCGTAGCCGACGAGCTCGATGGAGTCCGGCGTGAAGTCGTCCATGGAGCGGATCTCGCCGCGGAAGCGCACCGTCGGAAACTCGTTCGGCTCGCGCTTCAGCTGAAACAGGGAAGTGTGAAGGGAAGGCAGCGGGAAGAGGACAAAGGGACGTACCTGCTCCTCGAGCGCCTCGATGTGGTTGACGTAGACGTGGGCGTCGCCGAGCGTGTGCACGAATTCGCGGGCCTAAAGGAGGATGGTTATCTTCGACCAAAGTGCTAAGTAAATGCGAGCTCATGTGTCCAATGAGCCAGCTCTGGATCGTCCTATGGTCGTTTTGTTAGTAACAGAATTAGAAAAACCATCGAAAGGAAGCAGAGACCGAGCCGAAATCTACGAAAACATTAACGTTGCCTAAGCGGGCCAAAGCTAGTTAAAAGTTTGTCTCGAAAATTTTGAAAGACCATAGGCTATACTACACATTCGAAGGACCGGGCTCACGCACCCGTACCGTGCTCCGCTGCGTACTGAGCCACCCAGTACCGTACTGACCCAACCTGTAGCGTACTCCGTACCGTACAGGACGGTGCGGTACAGCAGTACGGCCCGTACGAATGTACGGTCCGATACTAGTAAGGGCCGTACAAGTGTCAACCCCACTAGCGTAAGCCGTACTGTCCTGACCCACCCGTACCGTACTCCGTACCGATAGTACGGCAGGACAGTCCGTACTACCTGTACGGACCGTACACCCGACCTTTGCCTAGGACTCTAGGACACGCTCAGTCATGTACCTAGAGAGGAAGCCTGTTCATCAAGCGATGAGGCAGATCTGCTAAATCCGATCACGCTGGCTCGATGACCACGGTTCTGGCACGTCGAATGAGCAAGCTCGTGCTAATCGGCCTGCTTCTCTACATGGCCAGTTATCCTGCTAAGATGGTTCATTACCAGGTCATACAGGACCAGGACATTTCGGGAACCAGAAGTAAGGTTGACTACCATACAGGTGGTACGGCCGTACCGTTCTGTACTGGCGTATTATCGGTACGGAGTATGGTTCGTATGGGGCGGCCAGTACAGATTACGGTACGGCTCCAGTATTTTCTACGTTTAGCACTAGTACGGCGGCCCGTACCAGTACCACACCGTATTAGGGCGCGTACTGCCGTACCGAACCGTGCAGTACGGTGCGGAGTACGGTACGTTACACAGTACGAGTGCCGGTTGCCGATCTTTTTAGCCAGAAGCTGTTTCGACAAGTCGCATGGCCGCAGAATTGAACCGTTCCCACGAGACTCACCTTCAGTCCAGTGACGTGCGCGATCATGTGCGTGAGGAGGGAGTAACTCGCGATGTTGAATGGCACGCCGAGGCCCTAAACACTCCTTTATTGTGTGTCCCATGCTCCTTCGAACGTACCATGTCGCCGGAGCGCTGGTAGAGCTGGCAGGAGAGCTCCCGGTTGCGCACGTAGAACTGACAGAACGCGTGGCACGGCGGAAGCGCCATCTTCGCGAGGTCGCTCGGGTTCCACGCGGTGAGGATAATGCGGCGCGAGTCGGGCTCCTCGCGGATCTGCCGGATGACCTCCGCCAGCTGGTCGATGCCCTTGCCGGTGTAGTCCGTCTTCTGGTCCACGTACTCCGCGCCCCAGTGGCGCCACTGAAAAGTGGGGAGGTTAGGGCTCCTAGCTCAATGCTGACCACACTCCTGGCCGCTCCTAGTTTAACGACAGTCGCTCTAGCCCAGTTTCTCACTCGGTCTTAGCGCATTGTGATTCAGAAATGGAAAAACAAAAACGTGTAATTAATGTAAAGAGGGTTTTCACGTCGAACGTACGCATGCTGCCCACTAGACACTCACTCCTCACTCGAGCATCAATGGCGCACCGGCGTGGCGCTAATGGCAACTGAAAGGTTAGGGCAAACATGAAACATACTGGTGCTCACCTGTGTACTGGTGCACCCCTAGCCCAACAGGTTCATCGAGATCAAGAGGGCGCAATGTGGCTCAAACAATGGAGTTTAAGGAAAGAAGTGTTGGAAATCAGCCCTAGATGCGTCCCTCGGCCAAGGATCAAGCGTAATTGGCTCAGTGCACAAACATAGCTGAATCTCAAGCTCAGTCAGTCACGGCTCAAGGTTTAAAATCCGTCGGCTTAAGGATACTGAAACTTCATATATACGCCTAGGCCTAGAGGCTAAGGCTGTCCCTTATGTCGTACACCCAGGAAATCCTAAACTGCTAAATGCGCATTTTCCATTGGAGGGTCAAAATGTCCTAGCACTCGGGACAGCTCAAAGACAAAAGCTTACTCGTTCTCAACATAGCTCACTCATGTCTCGCAACCAGCTCAATGCCAACCGCGAGAACAGACATGTTGCAAATATGAGCTCATCAGAATCCCAGTGACGAGCTCAGTCGTGAATCACTCGTAGAGTAACTAACTGTCAAGCTTTTGGTACCTGTGGCTCAGTGGCAAGCTCGCTCGTGGCGAGCTAGCGAGCTCAACGTAGCGCATTGCCGAACCTACAAACCACACCACATTCAACCTTGCGCACTCGCACGCAGCACATCTTCGAGCTCTATAGAATTGAGTACCTACGTCAC
The DNA here is from genome assembly GCA_020875895.1 of Aphelenchus avenae. Classification (NCBI taxonomy): domain Eukaryota; kingdom Metazoa; phylum Nematoda; class Chromadorea; order Rhabditida; family Aphelenchidae; genus Aphelenchus; species Aphelenchus avenae. The sequence continues at coordinate 133,417 of JNEY01000291.1, forward strand.
GTACCCGCGTCCAGCAATCTCGTTAGCCTATAGGATGCTGTTAGGCTTTGCCCTCCTACCTGGAATCCGTAGACTGGGCCGAGGTCGCCCTCCTCGCGCTCCGTGAAGCCGTGCGCGTCGAGGAACTGCTGCGAGCCGTTCGCGTCCCAGATGCGTACACCGCGCGCAGAGAGCTTCTTCGCGTCCGTCTCGCCATGCACGAACCAGAGCAGCTCCTCGACGACGCCCTTCACGAACACGCGCTTCGTAGTGAGCAGCGGCCACTTGCCTAAAGACGGGAAGGTGGTGGGAAATCAGACTGGCTGTCAAAAAAATTGCTGCTCAGTTGGTCAAGGCTTTCGTTGTTTTCTCATGCCCAGGTATCACTCGATCCAGGCTTGAACCTCGGTCGGTCCGGTCTAGGGAAAGTTCCGCGATACTTTACCTTGCTCGGGCTGCTCCTTTTCATCCACGCTCCCAACCAAGCTTGCTCCTCATTTGACCCAGAGCCAGCTACTCACTCGATACATTCCAAAGGTGCTCTGCAGTCATTCCAGACTTGCTTCTCATTTATGTAAGGTTTGTCATTTCAGCTGCTCCTTCCTTACTCGGCACGGGCTTACTCGAAACCCTACTTAGGCCTAGTCCTCACTAGGCCAGCCCACTCCTCATCGTCTTCACGCGCTACTTCCCGCACGACCCAGGCGTGCTCCTCATACGATACAGGGTCTACGGCTCACTACCTTGTTCCAGGCTAGCTCCCCCATGATCCCAGGCTGCTCCTCATTCGTTTCATTTTGCCGCCAGGACTTGCGTCTTACTCGGTATAAAGACTCTCTAAGGTACCCTGGTCAGGCCTAGTCCTCACTGAATCTAGGCTTGCTCGACGACCGGTCTATGCTCATGCTCTCCAGGCGGCTCCTCATTCGTTTCATGCATGTCGCCTTGAGCTTGCTTCTTTGCTCGATACAGCCTTATTCTGAACCCTATTTAGGCCCCTGTTTTAACTTAGCCCGCTCGTAGCCCATGCTTGCTCCTCAATCGGTCTGGCTCACTCGGCACAGGCTGACCCTAACTCAACCCACTCCACCTGCTTTCCTGCGTACCATCGCGGAGGTCGTAGCGCGCCTGCATGCCGAAGATGGAGCGTGTGCCGGTGCCGGTGCGGTCCGTGCTCGGCGTCCCGTTGGTGAGGATCTCGCGGCACTGCCGCAGGTACTGCATCTCGTCCGGGTTCTTCGCGCCCGTCGGCATCGCGGCGGCCGTCCCGTTCTGCGGCGCAGCGCTGCAGCCGTTCTGCTGCTGCTGCTTCTCGGGCGTCTTCAGCTCCACCGCGGGGCCACTACTGTTCTCCATCGTTGCGAATGAGTGCGTTGAGCGAGTGTGGAGTGTCTAAAGAGAGGGGATTAGAAAGGAATAATGGGAAAATACAAATTACAAGTGAATGAAACGAACATATTTATGCGGATGGCGGTCCAAGACTGAGGCTGAGCTGCGGCTCACTTTTTGCTCAATATCGCTCAGGGCTCACAACAGTCATGGCCTCAATCTTAGCTTTGAAGACAAGAACTTCCGGCTTAACTTGACCTAATCTTGGGCTCACTTGCCTTAGGTACTTAATGATCTGTTCTCGATAAAATTCTGGCTTTTCAAGGCCCTTTTGGAGCTCATTGCTAGCATACTAAAGGGCCTTTAGTATGCTAGTCGAGCCTTTAGTAAAGGCGCACTTGTCTCACCATTAGCTCTGTTGAGAGCCCTTCAATCTTACCCTGAAGCTCAACATGAGCCGCTCAGGTGACTCAATAAATGGGCCGATCTCATATACTGAGTGAATAAGCCTCAACATATGCTCAGCAAAGTTCTGTTGTTAATCTAACTAAGGCCCACTGCGCGGCTCGCTACCGTGCCTTCCGGGAAGGCCGCTAAAAGCCTTACGATTATAGGATACACCGGAACACTCTCAGGCTAGTTACCTACAGCCGGCCGTCTGTCACACTGATAAAAAGGGGCAAATGGCCATCTTAAGGACACTTTGCTAAATGAATTTGCAAATTTATGGCTGTAAATTTTCGCAAATTATGCGGTGCAAAATCTTCTGAATAAAGCCAGTATTTCGACAGACATGCCCTGCAAAAAATGGCTGATATTTCCAGGACAAAACAGTTGACAGGACGTCCAAACTTCAGCAGGAAAACGTACGCCAAATCCGACGCTCCGATGACCGAAATGGGGCGGCCGCGTTGAGAAATCGAGCGCGTGAAGCGATTTGAACGCAGCAGCGACAAGCGACCGCGTCCTTCGCGGAACGGAGGTCATTGCCGGCCGGCGGTGGAAGAACGCCGTGGACTACGCGGCCTCAGCCAGCGGCCGGCGGACGAACCCTTTTGGACGTGGATGCGAGTAGAGAGTGGACGAGAGTGCGAGACAGCGGGAAAATAGCGTGACGGAAAAGAGTGCGTCCAACGCTTGCCCCTTTGCGTCGTCGCACCGCTGGAAATGGGCACAATGATGCAAGCGCGCCGAACGTGGCTAGCGCAAAGGTTAAGCACGCGTAAAACCATTAAGCGACACTAGAGGGACCCGATGGTGGTATGACAACTTGCGAACGTCCCCAAGCAAAATGGTCAACTTGCAAAAATGCGTCATTTGCGAAAATGTCAGTTGCGAAAACGTCAACTTGCAGAAATTAGCGCCAGATTGCAAGTCAACCTTCGCAAGTTGACGCTTTACCGGGCCCGATGTGCAGCTTTCGATTTGTACATCGCTTGGACAGCTCGTGTGGACATTGCTTGTGTTCTTCGATGAGGTTCTGCTAGTAACAATGTAGGTATTAATCGGAAAGTGACTATAATGAGCATGAGAAAGGAGTAAGAAAAGCGAATGGGAAAACGCGAATAATTGGCGGAGCGGACGACAGATTCGGATCCTTACGGTCATCCGAAGCGAGTTGGTTCTCGCTGTAAGGGTTTTTGTGTCAGGACCTGGCAAAATACGGCTTTTTAGACTGAAACCAAAGCCGAAATTGGCCTTATTTTTCAAGTACGGACGTATGTTTCATCTCTGGCTTGGCATTCAAACAAAGCTGTACAAAACAGCGCTGGTCAGGTCCTGGCCCTGGCCGTTGAAAAAAGAACGCGTATTCTGATTGCCGATGGGCCGCAGCTACACATTGGCCCACGAAAATTGTGCATGTTTTGCCACCTTTTCCTTCTACACTTCTTCAAGTCGTCGACGCAATTCCGCTATCCTCGTTTCTCCGAATTCATAAGAGTTGAACTTTCTATGAAGCCCGGAGAGTTTTGACAGAGACGTACCGAGAAAAATGAGGTGAATTCTGGTCCTAGCATAAGCCCCTCCCGTTTCAGTTCTTGGACTTCTAGGCCCTTGTTCCTGGCCCGTGTCCTGGGACCCATGGAAAAAGTGGCCCAACCTTCTTGGCCAAGCCCGAAATATTTGCCACTTCTTGCAAATTAGCGCATTTTTTCGGACATCAAGCGAATCCGAAGTGTGAATCCGATAGCAGCGTTAGAAGTTCACGTGCGGTACTCTTCCGCAACTTGATCTAATGTTCCTCAACGTTTGAGCTTCTAAGAGGTGGAACACATTCTTCCTGGCACGTGCGCAGCATTACAGACTATTGCCCTCCGCATTTCTTGTATTTCATTGTGTATGCCAGTGTTACGACAATTGGACAAACTTCGTCGCAATTGTCTACAGCTCTACCGCTAGCTCGGAAATTGGACATCATTTCACTGCGCAATTTCAACATTTGAAGGTGTTTTGCTTTTTCAAGAGCACGCTGCGTTTTGGACCCGAATCGATTGCTAAACACACCGAAAACACCGAAACACACGACGTCCGTCCATGTCCATCGAGTGCGTCCGCCACGAATGGAGCGGCATTCCGCCAACACAGTTCACTACAGCGGCCATTGTAATAAGTGATTTTAGGACATTTCTCCGCATACGCAAAATACATTTGGCTGAAAGTTGCCTTATTGTCATTCGCACGTGTTTTTCGCTTTTCTACGTAATTGCGCGGTTGAAAATACAACAAAATACGCAAAAGCAAGCCTCTGACCCGAGGGATATTCTTTCCTCGTACGGATTTCCACATGTTTTTTCTCTCATTTTGAGTCTATTAACCACTGAGAACCGCGCTCGTGTCGACGTGTTTTTGGCTATATCATATCGCATGGAACTTTAGCCGCTCCAGCGCCATGCTAGGGGAGTGCATGACTGTGCTCATCGTTCTCATCCTGCTCGTGCTCTCCGGGACCGCGATGTGCGGCCGGAAAAATAAGTGGGTGTTTTTCTCTCGGCCAAACACACTGTATTTTGCTTGTTTTAGACCACCGACAAAGCCAGACACGAAGGCCGTCGAAGCGCGACCGACGCCAACAACGGCAGAGCCGACGCCAGCGCCGTCGAATCCGACCACTCCAGCGCCCGCGGCGCCCGCTACTGCTGCCACGAAGACCGGCGAAGACAAGGTAAGCACACTCGAAATTGTCTTTGTCAGCATAAGAGAAAGTCTTACAGAAAAGCGGCCGAAGCGGATCGAAGGAGCCACCGCTGGCGCCGAACGCGGCCGCCGAGGACCGCGCGAGGAGCAAAGAGGACCGCATTACGGCCGCGCAGCCGAAAGAGGCATCCAAGGTTAGTTTTTCTACATTGTATTCCGGAATTAGTTCTCGGCTTGTCATTTTGTAAATGCTCGTTTTTAGAAAGAAGCCGGACTTTCTAGCCATTCCGAAGGCGAGACGAAGATCCCCGAGTCGAAGAAGCAGGTGAGGAGGACTAGACTGCATCATGCGTACCGCTATACTTGCCTATGCGGAGGTGCGTAGTACGACACGGCTAAGAGCCGTGCGACATCGCGACACCGTCCTTTTGATACGTACTGGTACGGTACGGAGTACGGTACAGCTGGGGTCCAGTAGTGCGCTGTACTGGAACGACACAGAGATAATTCGGGGCGGTTTCAGCACGGACAGAGGACGGTACGACGGCGTCGTGCCGCGCTCTAGGGGCAATGACGGTGGCGGTACTGAGCCACGTACGGCAGGTGGTTGCACGTAGTTTAGGTTGCGATGTTTTCAGTCACGGCATAGGATTTCAGTCGGTGTTTTCGGTCTCCTTTGTAGCTCGGTCAGCTTACCTACTAAAGATCGGCACACCCCACCCGTACCGTACTGCCGTACTGTACTGACCCACCCGTACCGATAGTACGGTACGGGCCGTAATACGGTACGGTACGGCTCCAGTACGGCCCCTACTCGTCATAAATCCAGGAAACACAAGCCGTACTGTATTGCCGTACTGTACCCCCGACCCGTACCGTACAGCCGTACCGACAGTACGGCAGTACGCGGGCCGTAATACGGTACGGGTGCCGACCTTTATTACCTACCGAAATTACCAAGACCTGAAACAGTGCGACCGAAAACACCGGGCCTGAAATTACTAGGAACCGGCTCAGGGGTGTATCCGCCAGGTCAATTCATGACATTCAAAACGCTTGTTTAGAAAGAAGCCGCACCTGCTGGCCATGCCGAAGGCGAGCCGAAGAGCCCCGTACCGAAGATGCAGGTAAGGAAGACGAAGGTTGGCTCGTTTAGCCTCCAGTTTTGATTTAGACGAAGTACTCCAACTCCGCCATCAGCGAAGCACAGGCGGACTTCGCGGTCAAGCTGCTTCAGCAGATCTCTCAGCAGCAGAAGGACGCCTCGGTGATCATGTCGCCCATATCCGTCGCCGTCACGCTCGCCATGGTATCGGCCTGTGTTTGCGTGGATTACGAAGTGGGCCCATTTCAGGTCTATGCCGGCGCAAAGGGCGAGACGAAGGCGCAGCACGCAAAGCTCATTGGAAACGGTAAGGAATAGACGGGAAAAGGTGCAGCTAGGACCCATCGGGAGAGGATGTATAAGGGGATACACGGTGGATACACCCGCCGTGCCAATTTCCGTTCCGTGCTGACCCTTACCGTGCCTACCTCCGTTCCGTGCCGACTCTTGTCGTGCCTGGCTCTGTTCCGTGCCGACTCTTATCGTGCCGAGCTCCGATCCGTGAACACGTGGACCCACCGAAACTTGTACTGGAGTAGGACGGGACTCTTTGAAAATTCTCGACCCCGGAACATTCAGGAAACCCGTACCAAATACACTTTCGGAATTAGCCTAGGATGGGTCCGGCAAAGCACTATGTCTGACCTGAACTGCGTCTAGATCAGTTCCGTTCAATAAAGGTTCGGTGAACCAGAAATGGTGCGGACACAACTGTACCGCACTCCGTGCCGTACTGACCACCTTTGTACGGATCTCTGTGCCGTATTGACAACTCCGTACCGGACTGCCGGGCCGTGGTGAGCCATAAATGCCGTGCCTTATAAACTAAATAGGGCACGAAAGCGGAACGGTGCGACATGAAACACGCTTTTTTATGGCGCCGTCCATACTTTGTGCCGTACAGACCCCTACATACAGTATTGACGCCCTCCGTACCGTACTGACTCCCTCTGTACTGTACTCTGTGCCGCACTGGACCCTCCATATCCTACTGACCCTCTCCGTACCGTACGCTGTGCCGCACTGACCCCTGCGTACCGTGCTGACGTACCGTAAACACGGCTAAACGGGACGGCACGGTACGAAGCATCACATCTTTGGTCAACTGGCAACTTCACTGAAACCCTAGCTAGGTACGTCCTTGTCGCTACGCTGTTCGCTTAATGATGTCGGAACTTATTCGCTCATTGCAGGCGCGTCCGACGAGGAGATCCACCTGCACTTCAGTAGCATCGTCCAGGAGCTTTCCTCCGCGCACTGCCAAGTACACGCTGGAAGCTGCCAACAGAGTGTACGCGCAGGCAGACTTCAGCATTCTCGACACGTTCCGCGCCGACATCCAGCGCTACTACCGCGGCGAATTCCAGCTGGTCGACTTCGAGCGAAACAAGCAAGCGGCCGCGAGGGTATGCGCGCTGGACTTGACCGGGAAGTGAAGCAAAATTCTAGGAGATCAACGCCTTTGTGGCTGCGAAGACTCGTGGTAAGATCCACGACATCGTAAAGCCGAACTCTCTCGCCGAAGACACTCGCCTGATTCTCATCAACGCCATTTACTTCAAGGGCTTGTGGAAGAAGAAGTTCGTCAAGTCGCACACCAGGAAAGAGGCGACCTTCTACGTCTCGGAGGGCAAAGAGGCGAAGGTATGCGCAACGGGAAGCTAGGAGAAACCAGTGGCGGATCTAGGAGGGCCAGGGGGAGGGTCATGCCAAGAGGGGACATACTGAATCCTTCTTAGGTCGATATGATGCAGCAGTCCGACGCGTTCATGTACTACTCCGAGGACGCGGACGTTCAGGTGCTGGGGATGCCTTACGAAGGCGACGAGCTCAACATGTTCATCATTCTGCCCCGCAAGCGCTACGGTCTGCGCAAGGTCCTCGAATCGCTCAACGGCAAGAAGCTGGCGGCGTACCTCGGCAAGCGGCACGAGTTCGGCGTGGACGTATGTTTTCAGGCCTAATCATGTGCAGCCGACGGCCGGGACGTGCGCCTGGCTTCGATCGGAGTTCACAAGGCCTAGGCTAGGCTCGGATACCCCCCGGCCCCACTTGGATAGTCCGAACAGGATTAATGTCTATCAAAAATTGGCCAAAAATTATCCATATATTCTGACATGCCTAATCAAGTCATTTTCTTTAATTCTCGCGCACCTTACCTTCACCTTTATAGCTTAGGAAAACAAGCCGATGTCCAAAGGCTTGTACGCCCAGTTTTGCCCTCCTCAGCGGTCCTCCGCCTGTGAAAAAGGCTTAATCGGGCCTTTATTCGAAGCCCCTTTTCGTATGGCAGAATCAGTCGTTTTTTTCTACATTCCTCACTTTTCAGGTTTCGCTGCCGCGCTTCAAGGTGGAGAGCTCGATGGCGCTCGTCGAGGCACTGACGACTCTGGGCGCGACCGACGCCTTCAACGGCAAGGCCAACTTCGAGGGAATCGCCGAGGAGCCCACCTTCATCAGCGAGGCCTATCAGAATGCCTTTATCGAGGTTTGTCCTGGAATCATACCACTGACACTTAGGCCACAAATTGGTCCGGCTTAGAATTTCCAATTGTCTTTCACGGTCGTTAGTCAGATCAACCTCGTCCTAAGGCCTTAGTCCTAAACTGTGGGGCCAGCTACAGTGGGTTTTAGACTGGTTTAGCGGATACATTCCCCTAGGTTCAACCTAAGTCACGTGCAGTGTCGTGGCCAGCCTAAGCTTACACACACTTCTAGCAGACTTTTCTTGGCATTTAGGTCTAAGTACTAGGACTAAACACTCACTTAGTTAGCCCACTTACGAACTAGCGCTACGGCTTGCTCGAAGCTGTGGTCTGGGTTAAAATGCCTGTCTTCTAGGTGAACGAGGAGGGCGCGGAGGCGGCGGCGGTCACGCGATGCCACGACTATCCGACGATGAACGACGTTCTCTCGGGGAGCATTCCGCAGTTCGTCGCGGACCACCCCTTCCTCTACGCAGTCACGAGCGGAACCGCCGATGTGCTGTTCGCCGGAATTGTGTCCTCTTTCCAGTGAACATTTAACGTAGTGCCAATGGTACAGGTGCAATAAACATGGGTTTAACGTATGCTCTAAACACCAGCTATCATGAGCACTAGGTATGACTAGGCGATGTTGTAGGGTTGTGAAGAGGTCGAAAGCGCTTAATCGATACCGGCGTCGGGATGGCGACATAGTCTTCGTAGCTAAAAGTGCCGTCCTTGGAGTAGAGCTTACTTAGGATTTTCTCGAATAATGTTAGTACTAGTAACTGATAATGTGGTACTAAGTCGGTGGTAGCTTAACTTTAAGTAGTTACTACTTAGTGGTATTTAACCGATTTTGTGCGTGGTTTGGCACTGGATCCTGGTGCCATCTCTACTTTCGCCGAAACAACGCGTCTATTTGGCTGAACCGAAATTGACCCATTCCCGTCAATGAAGCCGCTTGGATACACGAGCTTAGGCATACGCTTTCCTAAGTGTCGTTCATATCTGAATTTGAATGACGGAGGTCCTAAGGATACGGGACGGATCCTTCATTCGTCTCTCCTCGAGTGGTCTGAGAGTTCAGGGCAGTCGGATGGCGGGCTTTGTGGCTTGCGAAACCGATGCCGGCCTTTCCTTTGCTCCGCCAAAAAGGATGCAGTTGACGCAGTTGCCCATTCTCGGCCTTCGAAGAAGCTGTTTGGACGTTCCGAACATATGCGGATTCCATCTTCTAGTTCGAACCAGGAAGCTCATACGACATTGGGATATGAGGCTTCAGTCCTCTCTCTCCCATTGACCTGATAGCCCAAGGCGATCGGTCGGACTTTGTTCTATGCGAAACCAATACCCAAACGGCATCGTTTTTCGCTGACGCGGCATCCACTTGTGATCCCGCAAAACGTGCTCTTTGCTTGCGGCGCCGCATTGTGTCGATGGCCGCGCGTGTCGCGGGCGACGCATTGCCGCGACGGACTTCACCCAGGTGCTTCCCATAAATGACTTGCTTGTAGCCCACGCGGTGTTGCACGGACCCTTTCCCCGAGGCCGGTGAGTTTAAAAGACGCATTTTTCACTCCTCCTCTTGTGCACAATGTTGTGCCGACGAATGTAACCGCTCCTTGTGCCATCAGATGGGCCGCTAATGGCGTCCGGTTGCGCCATTTAATTCCGCTTTCACCCAAAAGATGAATTTATTCGAATGTGTCGGTCACTCGATTCCGCCTCCGCCGCGAATCGCTTTTTGCGCAAAAACGCAATTTGTCATGCTACCCCTGTCGGTCGCAAACAATTCGTCTCCGTCCGAACTGTGCGGCGTTCATTTAACTGGAATTTCGGCATTACTTGATGCATGTCCAGCGCGCTAATGTCGCCTTTGGGTGGCTAAAGGCGCTGCTTTGTGAGTTTCCAAACTTACCGAAAGATTTGGATAATTACGCTTCCAACGGTGCGCAGGTCCGGATTATGCACTTGCAATTTCGGTGTATTTTTGTTAGCCGCATTGATTAAATGCGGTTAAAAACTTTTCAAAATTTTAATATTATCGTTCACCGCGACGAGATATTTCGAGATTGCCTCAGGTGCGCAATATTTTTGAAGCTGACGCCTTTGAACAGCTTTGAACATGGCTTTGTTCTTGCTTGCCCGTAGTCGGCTTAATACCCTCCCCCCTGCGCTGATCTGAAGTAGCGAACGAAAAACGTCGGATTCGGCTTCGGAAAAGTCTGTATTTTTAAACTCGGATTCGATCCGGCTCACTTTTCTTCAGATTCCAATTCGATTTGACTTATGAAAATCCCAGTCCTACGGACATCACTGGCTTCAGAGGCCTTGCATTTCCGACAAAAACACATGTTTCAACTTCAGCTTGTCTCCTGGATTCTTCTCCTTCCGACAAGTATTCCCCTTTTGACCTCATAAGATGCGTTTGTCGGAAGGCCTCGGTCACTGCATGTCCGGAAAAAGCAGACCATTTAACGGTAAATTTTATACCTCTTCATCTGGTGCCCTCCCGGCATCTAGTTCCTGTTGACCTCGTAAATCAGTTTACCGAAAGGTCCCGGTCAGTACGCTTTTGCAGCACTGCTTGCTTTTATTGCGAAAGACTTAATGGGTCATGTGACCGTCGTCGGACGCAAACAATGACCTGCGCTTTAAGGCGACCGCTGCCTGCGGGACGCTCATTTACTTAACTGACCGGTGCGGTGACCTCGTCGCGGTAAATGAGAAGATTTCGGCGTTTGGACATTGCCCGCTGTCGCGCAGCGTGTCGCTTTCCGATGACCTCGCGGAGACGTTTCGCAATCTTATCGCGGACGCCGCCGGAGGGACAGCGGAACGGGCAGGATTAGGACCTCTGGTGTGAGGTACACGAAAATGTGTCTGTTGACGCGTCCCTCCTCGGCTGACCTCTGGGGCTCATTATGTAATTGTGGACGATTTCGTCATCCTCATAAGCCCCAGTTCCGCTTGAGGTCCTCGGACTGGGAGGTACGCAGTTGAGTGGACCTTCGCCATGGCGCTGGATTAGAGGACATCGGTCTAGTAGAACAAGATGTCTCTTGTCGCTCCGCCCAAACGACCATTCGCAGCTGACCTCAGACGCTCACTGTGTAATTGTCGTCGTCCTCATAAGGTCCACTTCCGCCAGCCATCCTCCTTCTAGGAGGTATATATTTGAGTGGACCTCTGCCAGTCGTCTCATAACTCGGGCGTTCGCAGCCCGAGAGGTCGTTGTTACGTTTACTTGGTGGTACACATGTGGTCCTCTCGGGTCTTGAGATTGCAGAGCCCCGGGCAGGAGGGTCGCTCCCCTGCGTCCACGCTTGTCCGTACTAAGGATGGGACGTGCCGCTGGAATCCGTTACCGTCAATTCCTACCGCCCTTGTGTACCTCTGAAAATTTGCCGTTCTCGTTTCATTCCTAAAACGACCTTGTCCATCGCGTTTCTTTCCGCTCCGTTCTCCATTAGGTCGCTTTGTTCCATTTTATCAGAGTTAGGAGCCAGCGATATCCTCAGTTCATGTGCCAACTTATGCGTCTTCCAGTGCAGCATAAAATTACCCTTGCAGTGGAAAAATCGCTCACCATTTCCGCCATTATTATGTCGATTAATATTATTCGCGGACTTCAGGCACCCCCTAGTATTTCAATGCGCGTTGTCATGCAAGTAAGCCACTGACTGTGCGTTTTAGCATTGAGCAACATGTCCCTGACGATCGAAGCCGTGAAGGAGACGCCGGTCGTCGCCAAGCCGCGCAGTCGCCTTCTGCGTCTGCTCAGCATGGCGAAGCGCCACCTCTGCCACAAGTGCGAGTAAGTTCTTACGAACGAATATTTTGGCATTAATTCGTTTTATTATATTATCATTCGAATAATTTGATTTAATTAAACTGATTATTCTGGTTTGATCCGCAAAAATTATTTAGAATAGAAATTATTTAAAAATTTTATTTAACATTAAAAAAGTTCAACCCGCAGCAGATATTTCTATGTTTCCTATTATTAATTTTTTACTGTACGAATTAATATCTTACGATTTCAGGGTCGCTATCAAGCTCGACGACAGTCGCCCGCCGGTGGACAATCGCGAACACAACTACGACGCCGGGCTGTGCCTCTTCAAGCATGCGCCCCGGGACTGCGGCGCGTGCCGAGCGTAAGTGAACTAATGATGTGCCCAGACGCATAAAATCCCAGATTATCTGGGCGTGATGCTTATACGGGTTGTAAGAAATAAACAGCAAAGAATTTTTGGAGGTACGATTTGCCAAAAGGGCCCCTGTGGACTTGTATAAGCCTGGCACATAAAGTGAATTTTACTTCTGTTTAAACTGACTTTTTGGAGTCTCAGCGTGTCCTGTAAGTGCGCAAAAAATGTCAAGTTTTTGGCGAATTTTCGACCTCGTTTTTGCCATATTTATGCCATGTAAGCCGAAGAATTGCTCTGGCGTCGCCAGCAGCTAGTTTTTGGTCTAAAACACTCTATTAACCCACTGACAAACCACATAAAAAAGCTAAGTCTAACCAGCGGAACCTACCAAGGGGTGCCAAAGACAAAGGGGGGGAAGGGGTCATAAGTCCCGTTGCTTATGGTCCATTCTTACCAGAATCGTCGCAATTATGAATCTTGCGTTCGATCCCGGTCATATCGTTCTCACCATTCCCACTTCAGGTCCCTGAAGGAGCGTCGTTTCACGCACCCGCGTCTCCACACGAAGCGCATCGGATGCCGGTGGACGAAGGAGGAGCGCGGCCTGATGACCCTCTCGACCGCGACGAGCCTGCACATCGCCGCGCGCCTCTGCGACCAGAAGGACGCCGTCGCGGCGCTCTTCGAGCTTCCGGTGCCCGCGGCGCAGAAGGCCGACATTCTCTACCTGCTCCTCGGCGAACACTTTGAGCAGCGGGCGTAAACGTTGTATTTTTGTATTTTGCTGTTTTTGTTTAGATGCGCGTTTCCTCCATACCACATTACATTTCCTAGCCATTTAGCGCCGCGTATTGTGTGCCTTCCCTGAGTGCTCTCAGAATGTGGCTTGCCATTCCTCCTTCATTCATACACTTTCAACCATTACCCCCCGCTTTATTCCAGGACCTTTCAGGACACTTTCCGCCCTTAACCCTCGCTTATTTTCCAGGATCTCTTAGGACACTTTTCGTAGTTACCTCTCGCTTTATTCCTGGACCTCTTAGGACATTTCCGCCTTTACCCGTCGCTTTATCCTTAGGCCACTTTGAACACTTTCCGCCATTACCTCTCGCTTTATTCCAGGACCTCTTAGGGCTCTTTCCGCCATTACCTCTCGCTTTGTCCCCAGTATTTCCGTGTATGTCGAATAACCTTGCTGCATTTCCTCGACCGAAATAAACGTGGAAATGCCGACTTTGTTGGAGCTTTCTTCGAGATAGCAGGAAGTAGTCTGGGGCATAGCGTCCCGGTAAATGACACTGAAAAACAATGACTGAAATCCCCATTTAGCACCCGCTAGGTACGAGAAGGTAGCGTTCGAATGCAGACAGGTGCAAAGTCTGGAAGTGACGGGGAACGGTGCACAGATGCATAAAACGTCTGAAGTCTACGGGGTAAGCTGACGGGGTAAGTCTAAAATAAGCTGACAGCTGACGTATTATGCCAAGCGCGTATTTGTTTAGAAAATATAGTCGATTTTTTTTGCTAGATTTGTTTAAAATTTTCTCGTGCGGGTATGTCCTAGTCCCCGGGTGTTCGGACCTGGAGCCGCCTCTTACAGCCGCCAACTGAACCCGAGCAGGAGCGCGCGCCCAGAACCGTGGACATAAACCCGCGGGCGCATGATTGCTCTGTGTGGCTTCCAAAATCATCGGAGAAACATGCTGCTTTAGCGTCGCAAGATCATGCCTTAAGTGCGAACGTCGAGAATCCGTTACCTGTTACCCAGCCAACCTACTATGTATCAAGAGAGGCCGTCCTTGAGCCTTCTTTCTGACCGGCACATCGGTCATTTTTAAGTCAGGCTATAGACGCACTTAGTCGTCGCTTAGCGTGACCGAAATACCTTCCAGAGGATCTTATTCATGAATCCAAACATTAGGTCAAACAGTCTGAGGCATTTAAACATGCGTTGAGCCGTGCACGGGAAACTTGCCCACACAACATAGAATCGGAATCGCGCCGAATATCGTCCATCTCTTGGAACTGGAATCTGCGAAACCGTTTTCAAAATTTGGACTCGCAATGAACTCGGCTTAGACGCCACTCCCGCCAGTAGCGTCCAACAAATTGGATAGTGAAACCTCAAAGTTTCAGTTTCCAGTCGGTTCTTAGTTTCAGTTGCTGTTTTCAGCGTTCAGTTATTGAAGCAAAATTCAGTGTCAGTTACGTGCTTTTTCCAACCGCCGGTCAAACCTGCACAGACGGGCCCTAGGCCAGCCGGGCCGGGCCGGGCCCGGGCCGGGCCCGGGTCTCGATTTCGCAGAACAAGCCGGGCC
>JNEY01000291.1:151717-163267 GCA_020875895.1 Aphelenchus avenae
AAAAATTATTTAAAATTTCATTTAAGTTTTTTAAAGATAATTTAAAATTAAAAATAATTTAATCAAAAAATGTTACTAGGATTGCTATAATCTGATTTTTAATTGTATGCATTAATCTTTTTCGATTTCAGGGTCGCTGTCAAGCTCGAAGACGGTCGCCCGCCGGTGGATAATCGCGAGCACAACTACGACGCCGGGCTGTGCCTCTTCAAGCATGTGCCTCGGGACTGCGGCGCGTGCCGAGCGTAAGTGAATTAATGATGAGGCCAGAATGCTTAAGAATCCCAGGTTAGCTGGGCGTCATGCGTAGACGGGTTGTAAGAAATAAACAGCAAAGAATTTTTGGAGGTACGATTTGCCAAAAGGGCCCCTGTGGACTTGTATAAGCCTGGCACATAAAGTGAATTTTACTTCGGTTTAAACTGACTTTTTGGAGTCTCAGCGTGGCCTGTAAGTGCGCAAAAATGTCAAGTTTTTGGCGAATTTTCGACCTCGTTTTTGCCATATTTATGCGATGTTAGCCGAAGAATTGCTCTGGCGTCGCCAGCAGCTAGTTTTGGTCTAAAACACTCTATTAACCCACTGACTAACCACGTAAAAAAGCTAAGTCTAACCAGCGGAACCTACTAAGGGGTGTCAAAGACAAAGGGGGGCAAGGGATCATAAGTCCCGTTGCTTATGGTCCATTCTTACCAGAATCGTCGCAATTATGAATCTTGCGTTTGATCCCGGTCAAATCGTCCTCACCCTTTCCGCTTCAGGTCCCTGAAGGAGCGTCGCTTCACGCACCCGCGTCTCCACACGAAGCGCATCGGATGCCGGTGGACGAAGGAGGAGCGCGGCCTGATGACCCTCTCCACGGCCACGAGCCTGCACATTGCCGCGCGCCTCTGCGAGCAGAAGGACGCCGTCGCAGCGCTCTTTGAGCTTCCGGTGCCCGCGGAGCAGAAGGCCGACATGCTCTACCTTCTCCTCGGCGAACAGTTCGAGCAGCGGACGTAAAATTTGTATTTTGATGTCTTGTATTTAGAGAAGTCTTTCCGCAAATCTCGTTGTCTTTTCTAAGCTCTTGCGCCGCATATTGCATGTCTTCCTTGTGCACTCACAATGTCGCTTGCCATATCACCTCATTCACTTCCCGCCATTACCTCTTGCTTTGTTCCAGGACCTCCGAAGACACTTTCCGCTTTGACCTCCTGCTTTGTTCTAGGACCTCTTAGGACCACTTTCCGCCCTTACTTCCCGTTTTTCCCGCAATTTGTGTGTACCTCGAATAGCCTTTCTACATTTACCCAACGCAAATAAACGTGAAAATGCCGACTTCCTTGGAACTTCAGTTGAGCTATCAGGAAGCAGTCTGGAGCATAGTGCAATCAGCGAATGACACTGAAAAACAATGACTGAAATCCCCATTTAGCACCCGCTAGGTACGAGAAGGTAGCGTTCGAATGCAGACAGGTGCAAAGTCTGGAAGTGACGGGGAACGGTGCACAGATGCATAAAACGCACGAACTCTGCCGGGCACTAAAATAAGCCGACGATTTATCCTGGTTTTTGTCTATCCGTTGGCAAGTGTTTTTGAGAGAGTTTCGTCGAAATTTTGCCTATTTTTTAATTTTCGACAAGGGTTGTCTTACTTCCGTACATCTTTTTGGGAGGCTCGAATTGTCGGAAAACCTGCACCGCAGTTTGGGCCCTTGAATGTACTCCCGAGACTCACATTACCCTACCAAAAACTTTCACTCGCAGTCATGATTGGCCGTCGCTTCGGCTTTTTGATGCTAAGCTTTGACCACCCTAAAATCGCGTAAATAACTGGGCATGGCGGAAATCGGTATCGTAACGGAATACCGATTATTTTTGGAACCCGAATGGGAAGGAAAAGTCCCAAAACTAATTCTGCCAATAATTGTCTCGGGCGGGATGTGCGCTTAGCCACCACTTAACGCAACCATGAATACCGTCATGTGCTCATATTTTTGTTTTGAAAACTCATCTTGTACATGAGGCACATCCTTAAATCTACGTTGAGCTTGACATAGTAAACCATGCCGCTACATCAAACTGTCGGAGTCGCACCGAGTAAGGGCCACTTTTGAAACTCGTCTCACGGAAGCGTTTCAGATTTCATTGTCGGAAAGAAATCCACAGACTTGAAGGCCTCCAGGTTCTGGTAAATAGCCACCGTGTAAGGCCCAACCTGAGGTCTCTAACATATGTGTTTGTTTCATTTAGTATCGGCTTCTAGTATGCCATGTGCGTGCCACCTCAGGGGCGCGGATCTCCCTGTTTCGATGCTATTTGTGACCGTCCAAGTCGAATGTTCCACACCTCAGTCTTAAGCGTTAGCCACATAAATAGATACCCATTGAGATAACGCTTCGAAATGGCGCCCACTCACACCCTTGCGTGTCCCGGTCACGCAACCTCGTCGGTAGCGCACGAGATCACGAGACTCTGGAGCAGAATACCAAGAAGTCCAGATTGTCACGTTGCGCACGACAGCGCAAAAAAAGCGAGACAACGCGACGCTAAGGTCCTGGTCTTCGATGTAGGCTTGTTCATTGTCTTAGTGCGGAGCGGAGTAGACATCGGTGCTCGGTGCGTCTTTGTCCTCTTACGTTGTTTAGCGATATCAATTTCATCTGTCTGTTGTCGAGAGGGGACATGGTCGCATCTACGGAGAAATCATAGCCTAATATTCACCATCCCTAATGTAAAATTAGGGGATGGTTTTTGCCGAAGGAGGGGATGGAAGCGCAGATTTGTCTAAGGTTTTCGGCGAAACATCCCCTAAATTTAAATTTAAGGGGACGATGAAAAATCAGGGAACGGTTTCGCCAAAAATTAGGGGAAAAATAAGCTTAGACGGCATGGCCGATTTTGCTGTTCGTGCCCTCACTGACATCCCACGTTGCGCCAGAGTGCTTTATGGCCATGAATGTTGGCTTTGTATTCCCTTCTGGCCAATACCAAACAAGTACATTCTGTTTTGGGGAAAATAAGACTCGCAGAAAAAACTGCGCTCCGCATGAAATTCAGCGTTGAGTGCATACGCTCCGTGTCCGTAGAACTCTTTAGAATGTCTCATGCGTACGTTTGAGGGCTTGCGTGTCAACGTGCGTCAAACAGTATCTGAAAGAATGCACTTCATATTTTTTTCAATTTTCTTATTTTATTTATTTATTTTTTTTTAATTAAATTATTTTGTTTTCTTTTCGTTAAATTTTTATGGGTTTTATAATATTCTTTCCAAAATAATATAAACTCCGGCCCGCTTCGAGTTGACGCGGAAGTTCCGGTACCCGCAGGGAACGACTGACCTAATCCCTGCACATGCACCTGGCTTTACCTGGCGCTTCCGATGACGCGTGTACGTGCTATCATTCACTTCTGCATGATCTCTGCTCGAGCATGCCGACCATTGACGACCCGAGACCGCCTCTCAACAGCGACTACCCATTTCAGCACGCAAGCCGGGCAAAGCGCGTTTTATGCCATCCCAGGCCAGCCAGACCAGCGACGTCGTGGCGAACATGATCGTCGTGCTTCCGCTCGTATACTCCGTTCCGTCCATTCTGGCCTACTTCCTGCTGTTCTACGTGATTCTGCGCTACTACCGGACCAGCTTCTACATGCTCTTCTTGCTCAATGGAGTGTCGGTAAGCGCAGAATTAACGCGAGAAGGGGGGGGGGACCACGACCTGGTCTGATCGGATTTGACATTAGGCATTCAGAACTTCGCTATTACGTTGTCAAACGTTGTAAAAACACGCTCCGAAGACAACGTTAGCGCGGATGAACGGCCCTCCAAATCTCATTTACTGCTTAGTCCGACATTTGGCACTTTTTAGGATCAAAATTTAGAATTCGGAATTGGGTAGAACTAAAGATCGGTACTGTACTCCGTACCGTACTGGCCCACCCCGTGCCGTACTCCGTACCGTACCTGTACTGAACGGCTGTACGCGCTGTAATACGCTACGATACGGTACTAGTACGAGCCATAACGGTGCTAAGCACTGAGAAAACTGGAGCCGCACCGAACTCCGTACTGTCCTGACCCGCCCGTACCGTACTCCGTACCCATACTGCGGCAGTACGGTACGGTACGCCAGTACCAGCTGTAAGCTTGCCGACCTTTACCTTCTACTGCCCGCTTTGCAGGAGATCCTGCTCTGGCTCACCGGCTACTTCAAGTACCGAGCGGCGACCGCGCCGGTGTTCTTCTCCCTCTACGCATCGCTGCCGTCCAGCGGATGGTTGTTGACCGTCGTATATTTCGTTAACTACCTTGTGCCTTTTACCGCGAAATGCACCAACTTTTTGTTGACGCTGAATCGCTTCACGCTGGTTCGGTACAATGCGATCACGCATATTAGGGTAGGTTCTTAGTCGTCTCGTTACGTAGAGTATCTCCGTTTTCCTTAAAAAGCTTCCCGTTCGACATACATTTGCCAGCATACGGAAAGAGTTTATTAAAGATTTTTTATTTCCAGTAATTTTTAAAAATTATTTTAGTTTATCGTGTTGTACCAATCTGTTGCATTTATCCTTTTATCTGAATTCCTATATTTTTTAAATAAATAATAATATTTTTATCGTTTGTTAAACGGTATATTTTCCTAAAGAGTTGTTAAATTTTTAAATTAAATCTTTAACATAAATTTCACTCTAGATCTGGCGCTGGCTACTTCCGACGTCGGTCGCTGCAAGCTTTGTCGTTGGCGCGCTCCTGAATGCACCGATATTCGTCTCTGGTGCTTGGATGATCGGGCCGACGACGGGCAAGGCATTCTACACTTTTGAATCGGACACTGGAGTGGAGGTAAGAATGCTGACAGGGTTCAATTATCATGCAGTTATGCTTTGTGCGTTCCTCCGCGAGCACACTAGGCCGTTCTAATGTCTAAATCGATGGGACAAGCCGCAAAATGGCGCGATTTTGCACAGGGGTTTCATGGAAACCGACCATAATCGAGACTCAGGAACCGACTTAGGAATGAGGACCGGACTGTTTGTTGAGTCCCGGGCCGTCTTATAAGTCCCAATTTCATAGTAATTTGAGCAGGTCCGATTTTCTCGAAGCCTTTCGCTCATCCCATCGCTAGGCTTCTATTAGGACAGTCCCGCCTGCGGTGGCATCTTTCTTAAGCACTTAGACAATCACAGCCATGCATCCTGTCAGCGTATGAGGTGCACTCGTTTCTCTCGTAGTTTATTCAATGTCGAATTCCGACGGTTTCACATTCCCGAATCCGAGCTACGAATAAAGGTTGCCTCGCAAATTCCGATTAAATCGAGACCATTCCCAGGCCATTGCCCTGATCGTAATTTTGCACTTTTCCAGTACCGTCAAAGCCTCTACAGCGTCGCGTCGATTCTCACTCTTGGTACCGGAACGCTCGTCCTCAACCTCCTGATCGGCAAGTCCCTCTGGCAACACATGAAGGAGCAGCGGAAAGTGGGACGGCAGAGCGTTGTCGTCGCCGCGGTTGCGGATCCGATGCGCGAAGCGGAGGCGAAGCTCTGCGTAATGACCTTCGTGATGTTCCTCACGAACATCGTCGCGTTCGTGTGCCAGGTAAGCCCGCGGATGGTGAGCTTGGCCGGGACAAAGCAGGGCGCAACTGGGCCAAGGTGGACCATGACTGCGAGGTTGGTCCAAAATCGTGGCTTAATGAGGACCTAGCGTGCCTCTCAGATTTGTCACTTGGCTGGAAATGCTTATTTTCCCAATGCGTCCTCCGTGATTCGCGTCGGATCTCCTCGTTTTCGCGAAGTGCATGCAGGAACGCACTTTTTTACCTTCGAAGAAGGCATCCGTTTGGGTTTTGTGACGTAGGGGAAATAGTGAAGGTACTAGACGTACGTCCTGATGTGACCTGACCCTAAGTTCAGTCCTAAACCAAGACCCGAAGGCCCTGCATACACAGTGAGTCTTAAACCATCTTCATTCCTGTCACGAGCCCAGATACGTAGCAGACGTTCTTTAAGTACACACAGCGGAGGGTGGCAAGCCACGCCTGCGAACATCGGGGAAACTAGCTGGCGAGGCATGCGTGGGGCGGCTCTCGCTAGCCGGTAGCCCCACGCCACAGTTTGGCAAGACTTTCCGAACAGCATGAGTGAGTCCTGGTGGCCTTTGTTTCGGAACCATGATGAGCCGGACCATACCCACCAACGATGTTTTTGCCTATCAGACGGTCCATACAGCTAAGAAATCATGATCAGATCCTGATCGGTCTTGCGCAAAATTCAGCCCGACGCGGTCTTTTTTTGTTGATAAATTCATGGCCTTTGTAAACACCTTCCTTCAAAATCATTTCCCGCAAACCGGAGTCTACACTTTAACGGTGCGCCTACGACGAAAGCCGTGTGCCGCGCCTGTCCCGCGTAGCATAGCGTGATGCACCTCCCGACGTAGTCAGCCCTCTTTCGCGAGATTTCAGTGGCTCAATGGACGGATCTTTGAAGCAGAAATCTTTTGTAGAATGGGGCTTGCCCTGAGAGAGTGGGCGAGATTCTGTAGGGTTTCGTGTTCGTCCTGCCCGCTTGTTATCCGATCTTTGCAAGCGTACTCGGTAGGCTACAGTCTCGTTCGTTACAAATGGATGCAATGCATCGTACTACGAACCGGGATTGCCAAACCACCTATGGAGCGCTGTAGATGTAGCTACAGCTATCCCACTAGCAATTCCAAGTAGGCTTGCGGCCAGTCGTCAACCTTTCCCATTTGCATGAAAGCCCTCATGACGGCCCTACTGACGGTGGTAAGTACGGCAAGCCGAATGCAGCCGAAGATCACCGAGAAAAAGGGCACTGTTTGGCTCTTTGAGGCCATGATACCCTATGGCATAAAGGCACTTTTCAGTAAATTAATCTAATAATTTTTTATTTATTAAAAAATAAAATGCACTTGCGTTAACAAGCACATTTCACGACATACAAATAAAGAATAAGTCGAAAGCTGAAGGAAAACCTGAAGAAGGAAGGCATTCGACGCCGATACCGACTCTGATTCTAGGCCTACAAGCATATGAAAATACCGAAATGCACACGCCGTAGGCAATCGAAGTAATCGGTCGTTTTCGCAAAATACGATGCTAATAAGCCAAGCTATTCGATTCCAGTTCGATTCACACTCCCCCCTATGCACAGAAATTACGGCTTCTTTACCTCGCAAGCTTTAGATGATCTTCTTCGTCTACGGCGGCGGCTCGGACATGAACCCGCTGATGGTGCAGACGCTGTCGCGGACGCAGAACTTCTCGGAGGACCTGCACATCATGTCGCAGCCGTGGATGCTCATCGCGATGAGCCAGGCGATCCGGCGCAAAGTGCTCAAGACCGCGTTCCTCCAATCGGACTACACGTCCACCGCCGCCTTCGTGCAGTCGTTCCCGCGGAACAGCGTCTCCGTGCGACGGCAGAGCATGTTCAGCACGCGGAACAGCATCGCTCCGTACAGCTGACGTTCTGCTTTGATTAGCACATACCCGTAAAGGTTCAATAAACGTACGAACGTACTAACGCCAGCGTACCAGGCCAGTAAGTTCCGACGTCTGATCCCTGCTTCCATGTGATAGCGAGCGCTATGCAAGCATGCGCATAAACCAAGGTCTTGCTGGAACATCACGTCGTACCTCAAAGGAAAGCCCTTGATGAGGCCACTACGTACCGTTCTTCATTTTGTTCCCAGACCCTTTGATCCCCGTAAAAGGGGGTTGAACCCCTAAAATGGTGATTTCTCAAGGTCATCTCGGAACATCAAGTTCTTGGGGAGTACCTCAAATGAAAGCCATTCGTGAGCTGATTACGAACTATTCTTCCTTTTGGCCTCAAGCCCCCTTTTGACACCTATAAAGGGGGGTCAGCCCTCCCCCAAAAACATTGATATTTTCGAGGTCACGTTGGTACATCATGACAGGGATGCGATCAGAAGCTTCTATTTTTAAAGCTGGTTCCCTTCTCATGCGATAGGGCGTTACTGCATGCTCCCCATAGCACGGAAGTACAACAAGGTGGCATTTGTCAACTAATAACACAAAATGGAAATCTAGCATGATTCCCGAAAGTAAAATTATTCCGAGGCGATTCTTCCGCGGGCGGAGAGGGTCCGCTATGCTCCCGCTATCTGATCCCCCTATTGCATCTTTTGGTTGGAAGGCAAGCGTGTTTGGAAGGCGTGTTGAAGTTAAGGTCCGAAAACGGGTCTACTTGAAGTAATGTATGCTATGAACAAGCGTTTCTGCTTTGTACAGGTAGGGCGGCGCCGGCTGCGCAAAGCGCAGCCCAGCCGCTAGTCGAGAAAAATCCACCTGTGGGTAAGTGCCAAGCGGAGGAATCAAATGCATTTTTCGGTTCGTACTGCCGGGCTTTGGAGCTCACTGGACTCTCCGCTGTTTTTCCTGGCTCAAGTTGAAGGCCCCTTGCTCGTGGTCCGCATATCCCTGATCGAGCCTCCTTTCTTTTTTTTGCTGATCTTCGTGGGTAATGCGAATTAGCATCGCGTCGTCAGCAAAGCGAACGCTTTGCTGAGGCCTAAACAATGAGAATGCCACAAATTGTCAGATCTGAGATTTTGGTTGCGCAGCGGCACCGTGCCCAGCGCGACGGAAGCGCCGCGCCGACCAGATTATCGCGTGCTGTTTACGTCTGCTAGTTCGATATCGGAGACGTTCCCTCGAAGCCCCAGGGCTTTCTCGTCGAACATGACCGACCAACATAAACAACGGGAGACCCGCGAATTGCCAGATCTGACAATTGCCCACCTAAATATGGGAGGACGTGGCACTATGCTCCAACGGTGAACGAGACGGAAAGTGGCCCAGACGGGTGATTCAGTAATGTTGTTTAATTTTCGCCTCCGTTATCATGCTCGGATATCATCTTCTTTTATTTCGTTCGTAAGAACATTTTTCGGCTTGGCTGGAGCGTCTCGTTCGACCGATGCCACCCCACGGAATGCTGAAAAAAACCGGCATAGGTACAAAGTTAAAAAAAGAACAGATAAAAGTGAAGAAATAGATGAAGTAAAATTATCACAACAAAATAAATTAAAGTAAAATACAACTCAGAAAAATAAATCAAAATTATTTGGGAATAATAAAATACAACCAAATAAATAAACAATATAGTAATTAATTAATTTAATTAAAATAAAATAGGAAACTAGTGAAGAAATAGATAAAATAAACTAAAATTAAATACAAATTATCAAAATAAAACAAAACTAAATGGGAAAAATTAAATACAGTCAAATAAATAATATAATATAAATAATAAATAAATTAAAATAAAATAAAATATGAAACTACTGTATAAAAAAGAAATTTACTACTCATACTAAAAAGAGAAACGCTGAAATTGTTACGCGCAAAACGGCCCGACGCCTGGCGCCACCGATTCGAAATTTCCATTGGAAATTACCGCCCGCGCCTTTCCGCTAGAGGGGACCTCTGTTCCAGAGATCTTTGTTGTTGCGAGGTTATTTTGCAAATAAATTCCAGGGTTCCGCGCCGATGCCGGCTTATCTACATCATGCCAAACTTGCCACATCGAGACGAATTTTTAGCGTTTTAGCACGTCCAGCCTAAGAAGCAAAGTGGCAAGGAGCCACCGAATAATAAAAATTAAAAATATAAATTATAAATTAAATAAAATGATAAAATACTATAGCTTTATTATTTTTACATTATGCATAATAAAATAATGAATCAAATAAAAACAAAAAAATAAAACAAAAAATTATTAGAATAATTAGAATTAGTAAAATAATATAATATAACATAAAATAAATATAATATAAATTTATTATAATAAAATATAATAAAAAATTAGAATTAGAGTAGAATAATAAAAACAAGTTTTAATTGTTTTTAATTATAAATCGAAGATTAAGCGCATGTGCCCAATCTCAAAGTGATGCTCTACGCTGGCCACGTGCAGCACTAATAAGTTGAAATTTTATTGCTTCCGGTACTACAGGTTTACTACAATACGCTACGAGGAAAATGCATTCAATAACATTTCAGTAAAATCTACTAAGCATCGGTGGACTAGGCATCGAATTGCGCGCACTAGAAGAATCGGCGCACTTTGTCGACGATCTTGCGCAACGCGTTCTTCCGGGCGGGAGTCCGCTCCTTGCGCTCGCGCAGCTCGCCGAGGATGCGGTGGAGCTTCTTCGCGGTCTCGTTGAACTGCTCCGGTGAGGTCCGGTTGATCTTGCGCAGCTGCGAGGTCACTTGGTTGCCTGAAAAGAGCGAAAGTAAGCGAATGTTATTGCAAATGGCGTTAAAAAGATAATGGTAAAATGCTTCTTTTGTTTGCAAAATTGTCACTTTCATTCCGGACCATTAATATGGAGGAGCATGAGATTTTTGTCTGAGGAGCTGAGGAGCGAGAAAAACGAGCCCGGGATGAGGAGAATTTTCGCGCCGTGACAACATCTGCATTCCTCTTCCATTCGTTCCCTGACCGTACTGCCACGCGTGGTCCCGGGCCGCGCATGTTCCCTAGCCGCAGTGGTATGCGTGGCCCGCAGTGCATGCGCGGTCCGGACCGCAGTGGAATGTGAGGTCCGGACCGCTGTGGCACGTGTGGTCCCGGACCGCTGTGGCACGTGTGGTCCCGGATCGCAGCGGCATGGATGCTACGAGCGAGCTCCTCACCGCTCGAGCCCATTGACCGACCACATGCACGATCGCCCACTGCTTGCACAAGTTTACTCGCTTTCCCATGCGCATCGATCAGTTGACATGCGCGCAACCAGTAATTATTCGATGCGCAAGCACAGCAAGCGTTCCGATTGTCTTTCGTTCTCGGCACAGGTGGACAGATCGAGACCGCTCATTAGTGTCAGATTCCACCGAGAGCGTATCCTCGTTTTCCCAACTCGAGACCCGCGCAAGGATAAACAAACGCGTCAAGGACTAAACTATGCGCATATTCCCGATTGCGCAAGGCGTAATATGCATGTTACTGGATAATCGAGAATTTGATGCGCATAGCTTTTTGGGTGTAAATACGACTTTGAGTTTGTGATGCGCAATTTCAAGACTGATGTGCCCGCGCAAGTAAGACTTTTTTCCTGAGCATAGCGCACACGACCTGCGTATGAACATTCAAAAACCGCGCATCGCGAGTACTCGAAAACTTATTTGGCCCGTTAAGCTGCACTCAAAAGGTGCGCAGCCTACGTAATGAAACACAGGTTTGCGTCATTTATCGTCATAAGTACGATGCGTTAATCGCCAACTGCGCAAGTGCGCACCATAAATCATATCAGCACGCTTTGCACGTACCCGAACTGCGCACGCCGCAAAAGGGGCAACGACGCGGCCTTACACAAGGAAGCGCACCGCGCAGGAAGAGTTCCGCACCTTTCATCATCCATAAGAAGCTTGGTGGGTACAGACCACCGAGGTTATCATGGACCGCTTGTAAGCCTCACACTTCCATGGAACGGACCACATTCATACCATCACCTGTTTTCCCCACTGGACAGTTTTTGCCAGTGGTCAGCGGTCAACTGACCGCTCTAGG
>JNEY01000291.1:163493-184301 GCA_020875895.1 Aphelenchus avenae
CGCGGTGTGGAGCAGTAGACCACGCAAGGGCGCTTCTTTTCGGAGTCGGGACGGCGGTTGCTGGCGGTCTTTGAGGAGCCCCTAAAGCATTGTTTCAGTAACAAGAACATCTATTTTCATAGGTAGCAGTTACAAGCACCCACGACATGTAGGTCCGGCCGGGAGTGCACGAATGCTCCTATAAAGGCTGCTTACCTTTCGGTGGCTCGCCGCTTGTTCGGTGGCGAACAATCGAGGTACACCGGTTTCCCAATGATCACTGGCATCAGTTGAGCCTTCTGCTGCTCTCGTTTGGCTCGCGACATCGTTCCGAAGACGAGTCCACCGAAGTCGGCATCGGCATTGCGGTACGGATTGCGCCTGAAAAGCGTTCATTAAGCACGTGCTTAATTATGAGTTTTTACCGAGCGTGGAGATCATAGTTATGGGTGGACCTCATACGGACCAAGAAATCGGTCAAAACTGAGCCGCATGCCAAAAACAAGGAAGAGGAAAGCATAATTAGACCTTACTTCTTATTTAGCCACAGGTTCCCCTCCCTGCCCCCACGTCGCTGGGTGTTCCTTTCTCGAAACGACGACATTTAACTTCGATCCGATTCTCCAAAAAAGGCAATAAATTAACACCAAATCTGCCCGGACGACGCAAAAATTGTACAAGTGTGGTCGACCCCATTAGCGGCGCACAAAGCCTAATAAATTGCGCGCACTGGCGTGTGTCCTCGAAAAGCGCCCGCTCGGACCGAACATATGTCGCGCAGCAGGAGGACACTTGCCGCTGTGCAAGTCATTCAGTCACAGAAAGTATTGACAAAAGTGGACGTACCTGGTTCGGTAGTAGTGCCGAATCGTCCGTGCCGGTTGTTTCTGCATCTGAGCATTTCGCTTTCGCGGCAGCCGAGCCGAGCACGATCCATCGTGCCAAGTAGGAGCAGCGACCGCCGCATGATCCGATGACGTCGCGTCCAGAAAGCGAGCGCGCCCAATCTCGGAGATGTCCGTCTCCGACTGCGTGTAATAGTGAGAGGAGAGTGATGACGACGCAGACGTCGAGGATACGGAGATGTAGTCGGAGGAGTGTATGTCGGAGGAATTGTACATGCCTAAGAGCTACTGTAAGAAGAAGTTGTTAAATAGGTGGCATAGGAACGGAGCGCGAGCCCTGTCAACGAACATTACGGACTACCTAACTTTTGCTTACAGTAAAGAAAGGACAGGTAAGTACAGTAACCTAGTCAGACTTTGCTTACAGTAAAGTAAGGGCAGGTAAGTACAGTAACCGAGTAAGACTTTGCTTACAGTAAAGTAAGGACAGGTAAGTACAGTAAACGAGTAAGACGTGCATACAGTAAAGTAAGGACCAGTAACTACAGTAAAGCATTGATAAAAACGAAGCGCAATGTTGTAGCAATTAAAGCAAGCGCTTGCGATAATTAGACAAAAAAATCATGGCGCGCGGCGGCTATATGGATGGCGCTCAGAAGCAAAATTACATACCGCGCACATCCAGCGGTGGGAAATTAATTTGTTGGGAGCGAAGGAAATTAATGCGTTCGCATTCGAATTCTGTCTGGCTACGCAAGCACTGTATGGACAATCCCGCTCGTGTCCAGACAGCGGCACTTCTAAAGTGCGCATGAGTATGCAAAATCATACGAGAGCAAAAAAATGAACAATCGGAAAATGCGGAGAGTGAACAGCACTCGAACGCTAACACGCGCTCAATTGACACCGAAATTGTATCCGCTCTCGTTCCAGCGCTCTCGACGCGCTGAGGCAATGCGCCGAGAGCCACGCCCATTAGGTAGTCTCGAATGCAAGTCTGGGCGAGAATTGGTGGCATGCCCCATCTGTGCCACATTTGGCGCTGCACGCGGAGGTATTTGCGCAGCCGGGAGAACACAGACTGGGTCAATCGGAGATGAAATCCATCCGGCT
The DNA here is from genome assembly GCA_020875895.1 of Aphelenchus avenae. Taxonomy (NCBI): domain Eukaryota; kingdom Metazoa; phylum Nematoda; class Chromadorea; order Rhabditida; family Aphelenchidae; genus Aphelenchus; species Aphelenchus avenae. Next base: position 165,431 of record JNEY01000291.1, read on the forward strand.
CCGGCCCATTCAAAGACAAGCGTCAATCGCTCGCGGTGCGACAGCTGTTACAAGTTGCGACAGCTGAACGCCGGTAAAGGGATGGGGGAAAGGGGAAATGGCCGAGAGTGAGATATGTCGACCGCAAAAAATGGTACCCGACAAACTGGTCCATTAGCCCAACGGATAGTCCATTCTCGGAGCGCAGAGCGTATGCATGAAATCAAATTTCGAATTCGAACAAAATCCGGTTGCTGCCACCATACGTTCGCAACACCGTTTTGAGCGCCGCAAATGCCTCCGGAGAAATTTGTATCACAGCTGGAAACCGTGTTGTTGCGAGGGTTCGCAACAGATGTGGGAGAAATTCGACGATTCAATTGCGCGCAGCGTGACACCGATCGTCCCACAAACTGTCCGCTTTGATCCGCAGGGGGACGCCACATGCCGACAGAAGCGAACGCAGTCAGACCGATACGACGACGGACGGGGGCGGCGAAGTTGGAAGGGCGCAGCGCCGCGGATGAACATGGCCCATTTGACGTGGAATGAATAGGCGTGAGATGCTGATGGACAAAAGTCAGCTGAGTCGGGCGCGTCGCCGAAAGGCAGCGGGCCAGTTTGCCGGTTTGCTAGCGACAATTAACGGAGGCACAAAACGCATCCGCTTCGCACTCAACGGCAGTGCCCATCAGCTGTTTAGCAGTGGACAAAAACATGCCGAAATTTAAAAGCGGACATTGGACATGGAATGCTCAACTTTTGTGGAATAAATGCCGACGTTTGCAGAATGGAAGAAAGTTTCGTCTTGTGAAATTAGCGATGCGCAACGCCACTGCGTGCGCATTGGGCGATTACAAAATGCATACAATTCATACTCAGCGGCAGTGTCCGTCAGCTGCCCAACAGTCGACAAAAACATGCTGAAATTTAAAAGCGTACGTTGAACATGGAATGCTTAAATTTGTGGAAGAAAATGCCCGAAAGTTTGCGGGTATGCAGCCAAAAAGGTTCTCTTTGCAAACGGCGTGAGTAAATTAACGTTTTTCAAACTTCCATGCGGTCACTGTGCGCAGCGCTGCTGACCCTTTTGCGCAGGCCAATCTGTCGCCATAAGGGTCCCAGATCGCGGCGGAAACCAATGCCGTCAAGAAGACGCTACACCGCAATCGAGCCGGCTAATTCCGAGCAATTGACTCCGCCGCCAAGCGTGCCACGCGACGCGCATGATTCCGATAGTGCTAAGCCCCGGCCCGGCGCGCGCTTGCTGAACCAGCTGTGGCCAGCTAAGACCGAGTGCAAATATCGCCACGCACTCGGGCACAGATGGTATAATAGAGTTTTTGAAAAGGGTTTACTGCAGAATTCAAGCGGACTGAGTCATCATCGAGCGTTAATAGGGCCACAAATTCCGGTATGCAACACGGTTTGCAAAAAAAAACTCACGTTTTGCAATGCAAACAAAACAACCGGTTGGTCGTAAAACGCAGAAATAGGGTCAATAAATTTAGGTAGGAAGTAGCCCTCTACATCGGCGTCAACGTTAATAAAGTCCGAAGAGGAAGGTAGACCTTTAAATACCAGTAATTAACTAATTAGCAAGGGCGTACGTATTGCAAATTTCAAGGAATGACTCAAACCGTCAGCATGAAACACGCAGAAAAAACGACGAATGGTCTCCCATCTCCCACAAGTGGTCATCATAAGTCGCAGTGTTAGTGGTGGCCCATCACGCAGGAAGTTAACAAACGGCCTTAACCCGAGCGACCCGACCCGAGCTAATTACATACTTTGCGAAGGAAACGGGGCCGCCTGCGTCCCTGCTCTACCGAGTGCCGAACGGCACAACTGCCCTCCTCCACGGCGCGCAACCTGTCATTCGCGATGGCGTCGAACACTGCCACCGGAACTCGGAGAAGTGATGAGCTCGGATGTGTTGGCATGTTCGGTGACGAGGCGAACATGGCGTTTTCCGCTCGGAAAGGACATTAGTCGTCGAAAGTGTTTCGACAGCCCTCTCGGAAACAAGTGTACCCGGGTGAAGGCCAATGGCACAAAAAGCATAGCGTCCGTGCGAAAATTGATGTCTTTCGGTGTATTTCGTCAATCATGGCAGAGGGATGATTTGCGTGTCATGTCGACAAAAACACGCCATTGTCTGGTTGGACGGTGCCAACCGGACATGCGAAACAAGGCCGGCGGACATAATGGAAAAACACACTTCGATTGGAGCTCTTGCTTAAAAATGGACTGGAAAAATGTGAAAACTTCTCCGAAAATTCGGAATTTAAATCCGACAACAGCTAACTTAAACGGTGGAAGTACGCGTATTCCAGCACTTCCACATGCTTCCAAGTATCAAGCTTGGTTAAAGCTATTCGTATACCGCACATGGCGCAGTTTTGCAAAACCGAAATGATATCCCAATAGCTAGAAGGAGCAGCTGCAAAATGGAATTGTCCACGGAGCTGTTAGGTGGCGCCGCTAATTGCGTTGCGATTATGTCCACACCCACGAGAACAAAAGACAGGAAAATTAGCAGGTGAACAGCGCGGACAATAAGCTCATTGGGCGCTCGGCGCATAAGCGGATTTTGGACGCTCGACGCGCATGTCCACTCGCTTCTGATCCTCTTCCGAGCAGGAAGGTGGCCGCGGGCTGCTTAAGAGGGAGGTAATTTAAATGCGCACCGCTGTGAACAAAACGGACGGGCAGCTGCCACAAACCAGCCAGAAGATACAGGGGAAATTTAACGAACAGTGTGAATTTGGCCTACTTCCTAGCGCAGCGGACACTTGGACCAGACCCACTGTCTGTAAGACCAATTGGATCTCGCCATTCCGGTCAGTTGAAAGCTAACTGCATGTGGTCGAGGCTGGGCAGCTCTCAGCCGAAACTTTTCTGTCATGTTTTGTCATTTTCTCAGCAAGCCTTGTGAGGCATGCCGGGAAGTACCGGAGGCCGAGCAAAATGCAAGAAACTTTCGGGAAAAGTTGCCGCATTTCGACACAAATGGTGCATAATTTGCCTTCAAAATAGCGGGAAGCCCTTGGCTACGCGGGAATATTTTGATGACCTGGACCGTCCAGCCCGAAAGTAAGTACAAATGCGGTATTTCATAAAGTCGTTATTCTTGATGTGATCCACATCTCACTGTGGAACAAACAATGCGACCGACAACGCTTTAGAATTTGGATAAGATCACGCTTACAGCTGTCATAACGACCCGCGCAAACGATCGTTTCGAACGCCGCATTGCGCGTGTGGAGTCCATTTCCGCTCTCTCGCGACATGCGTGTTGCGGAAACCGCGACAGGTGGACATTCGCGCCGCCGAGAGCACTAAGAGAAACCGAGAGCGCGCGCGGAACGCTTAAATGAGCATTCGTGCGCACTTCAAAATGCGCACACGCGAGATGCGCAAGCGCCGTTCGGCGGTCACTTGTTGGTGGCGCGGGGCTGTTTATTCAGGTGCTGGCTAGGGACCGTCGGGATGTGCAAGCTCCAAGCTTGGATATAAGCATTTGATGCAGCTGGCGGAGTTTCGGCATCACCAGTGCAAATAATGCGATGTGGCACTTTTAAATATGCTAAGGAAAGGCAAACGCTTGAGACGATAATAAATAATATTCTTAACCCGTACTTTTAATTTTCTTAATTTATTTGATTAAAGATAATTCTAAATAATGATAATTTTATTAATAATAAATTTATATGTATAAATATAATTAAAGATAAATCCATGTCAATATTAAATTGCTCACACGTTAATTTAAAATTACGTAGACTATTAGCCTTAGGCCGTCCCTTAGGGCTTAGGTTTAGGAAGCCTAAACTCCTGCTGGTCAGTTCGTTGCCATAAAGCGCTTTCACCGCTGGCATTGCCACGAGTCAGACTAGCGGTCTCCCACCAATTTGTCGGAACTCTTCCGCAGCCACAGCTTATCCGGACCGCATTGTTCTCGCTGGCTTTGAAATCGCATCCGCGCCGCCGCTGGCATCGCTAATCCGGTGCCGCCGCGTCGTCGGCTATCGTTCGCCGCGCGGCGTGAAACAATGCGTCGCGCCGCACGAGAAAGGAACTTTGGAAGGTGGCGGCATGCCGCTGCGGCGATTTGGTGTCATCGCGGGACTTTGTCCACTTGTCCACTTGCGCGCGCTGGAAAGAGCGGAAGAGAGTGTAAAAGTGAGTGCGATGACCGGGGTCAACGCGAGACAATGGAGTGCTTTCAAGTGGCGCACGAATTGTACGGATTAGTGCTAGCGCTAACGACTGGGATGGAGTGCAGTGAGCTCACTGTGTACGCAAATGCAAATTTGCTGCGGACGCAAGTAGTGATTTTGATGCCACGGGTCCGTCACGCCTAAGTATGCAATTATAAGAGGTTGCCGTGCGAGGGAGTTACAAAATGCATAATGCAAAAATTTCATGAAACCTGAAGAATTTGAAAGAGCAGAATTCAGACTTTGCGGAAAACGATACTAGTCAATAATAGGCGTAGGGGTCAGTACCCTATGCGACAGGTCACTTTGACTCTGCGCAAATCGACTGCATTTTCCGTCATGATCACATCACGCGTGTTGGTTTACACGAGCAAAGAAAAAACTAAAAGTGCTCAGATCAGGGCTGGGACCGAGCCTCGGTCTCGGAAAAGCGAGAGTCTCGGCACATTTTGGAGGTCTCGGTCTCGATCTCGGTCTCGGTTCAAAACCGAGACTAAACCGAGGCTAAGGCAAGGTAGGGGGGAACCCTTACCATGTGCCGCCAGGCGCCACCCAGCGAAGGTTTTCCGCCGAAATGGTAATTTCTGACCAAAATTTTTGCTGGCGTCGCCTGCGGCGGGCCTTATTTGTACGGTTACCTAGTTTACAATGTACAGGTCTAGCAAACAATTCTACAGCTACTACCCTATCACTACCTATTGCGAACCACAGTGAAATTTGTTTCAGTCTCGGTATCGGAAACCGAGAGTCTCGGTACATTTTGGCGGTCTCGGTCTCGGTATCGGTCTCGGTTGGTTTTCGGACTATCGGTCTCGGTCCCCAGCCCTGGCTCAGATGACTCGAGTCTGCGTAGTCCTTTGGACACTGCGACAAGACGATGCTCAATTATGCGCAGCCAAGGTTGCCCTCTAACGGAAAGTTTCAGTCGCTTGCAAAAAGTGCAAACTGGCCAATTTAATGAGTTGCTACGCACGAAGACACAAATTCGCACATGACTGGCGACGCGTACTCAAGGAATTTGCAGACCGAGCACCTTTTTACGCAGTTCAACATGAGCCTGAATCACGCGCCAGTGTGCAAGACCGATCACGCAGTTTTGCATGCTACAGCCAATTGCGTCACATCTACGCAGCATCGGCTAGAGGAACCACTTATAAGACCTGAACATCGAAAAATAAGAGTGATGCCCACAAATCATAATCAGCTGCGGGCGCAAATAGGCACTCCTTACCGCGCACTTGCGGGCGCCGGCGAGAGGAAACACTTTTAGCAAAACATGGAAACACACAAGCAAAGCACACGCATTAGAAACCACCCGCTGGCGCAATGGTACACTCCTTGTCGCGTCCACTGCGCAACAAAGCTACAGAAAACCTTTTTGCACGTTTCAATACACATACACATGGAAAATATACGAGTGAAAAAACATACTGGAGACGAAGAGCCGGGGCTGGGGAGAAGGTAAAACTGCCCAAAAGTCAATCTGCGCCACTGCCATGGCGCACCACTGGCGCGTCCAACGAATTCGCACCTGCTCTCGCCTCGAAGGTGGTGCCCTCGTCGGGGGATTTTCGGTCGCGTTACGACTTCTTAGCTCATGTGCCCCACAAAAGAACGCGCGTTGCGTGCCGAGCGACCAGCGAGAGCAGATGTCCTTACATGCGCCGAGGTGGTGTTCGCTCAATAGACATAGTGGACGGAGGAGGGAATGCGACGAGGGCTTTGGCCCAGGCCTAGTCTCCTCTACGTCACATGCAAGGTTTAAGCCAGCTTAAACGTTGCCTAAGCGGTCTGGGTAATTTAAGTTTAGTCCGAGAATGCCCCGGGCTAGGTTAGTCCAAGGTTCTGCTAGCCAATGTGCGATGTTTAAGCGTATCGAAAAATGCCAACCCGTGGGTTTTGGGTCAGATAAAGCCGGTACAAACGGGCTTGGTCTAAACAGGCAGGTCTAAAATGCCACTGCATAAGGCTTTCACACTGCCGACACTTTCTAGATCTATAACGGAACTAAGGACGTTTTTGCATCGGCTTTCAACCCTAAAAATGCACTTATATGTGGTCTAACCTGGGTAGGCCAATGGACAAAAACTGGCCGTCAAGGCTGTAAAATGCGACTTTCTGTCAACATGTTAAAGTTTAAATCGGCCCAAGTACCTAACAGTAACGCGTTAAAGAGTTTTTACCCTGTTCTAAACAGTACGCGGATTTGAACAATAAAGCATTTCGCGGACAATATTGCTGTTTAGGCCAGCCTAAAAGCAAGCCTGCTCAGGTTAGGTTCAGCATATTTAGACTTAAACTTTAGGGTAGTGCAAGGCCACTCAGTCAGAGCCGCTAGTTGCTTAAAGACTTAATTTTAACCGTCTTCGCCAGTTTAAAGGGGAGGATTGGTTTACGATCATCTTAAACTGATTTTACCACTTTGTGTCTTTTAAAATTTGCGAATATAGGCGGCTTTAAAGGGACACTGCATACTGGAACGTCGTGGAATAACAATGCGACTGCGAATAAAGAGCGCTCTCGGATTAATTAATTCATTTCACGGCTCGATAAAGGGTCAAGTGCGGATTTTATGCTGGCGACCATATGCCTCTCGTCCACCTCACAGTGCGGACTCCTGTTTGAAACCCCGTGGAATATGGGCTATAAAATTACGTAAGAACATGGCGCTGCTTGAAAGAAACACCTTTCCATTCGGTGGGGCAATAAATCGCCGCCGGCGAGTTGCGGCAGCGCCGCGGACGCGGTAATTAGCGGCAAACGCGCTCCCGGCGCGGATAACGCGGCCAGATGCCATCGGTACCGGTAGCGGGGAATGGGGCCACACCTGCCGCGCCTGCTGGAGACTGGGATGCTTGACTTACGCGTTGGGGATCGTTAAGGCCCGAGCAGGGTGGAATGGGGCTTCTTGAGTCGTCGTCGATCCGCAGTGCGATGGAAAAGACAATCATAGCGACCGCCAAAACCTCTTTCCTCCTCTTAGCCGATATTCAACGGAAAACAAAAATTTGTTTACCGCTGGAGGGCTAGCGCCAGCCAGAGCGTTCACAGTGATGTTTCTGATTGTGGGAACCAAGGAACGAACGGAGAAGAACTTGGAGCGCTCTCGCCCTCCTCGTTAGGTGCTTACCTTAGCTTAAGGCTACCACTAGACGACGGTCAGCAACAACACTAAGAAATGACTGTATTTAAGAACGCAAGGAGCGATTGCGCTATTCGGATGCGCGTTCGATGGAGCCTATGCTTGTCTTAAGGGAACACAGTGGCAAGTCTTCCAACCAGAAACGATCATCGACGCTTTGCAGGCGCGTGGTAAACGGGATCCGGGGAGTGCTTGTAACGAACGTGAGACCGATACAGCCTTCCGCCAGACGCAACTTTTTCGCTGGCGCACTTATTGTGGGAAGTAACCAGGACCGGCATACGCGTCGGCGAACCGGGCGTCCGAATTTAAGGAGGGTGTGAGGCAAAAGCACCATGTGGAGAGCCTAGATTTTCGGGCAAAAAAAATTTAGTCCCACTTACCCAAAATAATTTAAATGAACTTGAATTTTCGGAATTTTTTCGATTTTTTGTTTAGCTTTTTATTTATTTAAATGCGGTTTTCCATTGCTTTATTATTTTTAGTTTGACGACAGCAAAAGTGTCGATGATAAAAAACGATACGCCCTTAACATATTTTTGAGACACTTAAATTCCAGAAAAAAACCATAAACCTTGTACTCCAAGGTCAGGGCTGGCAATGGCAGTGGCTACGCCGCACAATGTTGCCGAACCGATTCGCACCATCCCTCATAAGAGCCAGGAAAACCTTGGCTGAATCGATCGCGAATTTCGACAGGTGCATCGCGGCCGATTTCGCCCACCACTGCCGGTGCCCGCGGGCACGCGCGCAGCGAGAGACGCGCCAGCGACGTCGCCGCCGGGCCGGATCGCGCAGCGGACGTTTTGCGGTAATTAGCGTCGCGCCGAATCAATCTTCGCCCCCCGTTGTCCCTCGACGGGGCCAAGGCCTTCGTGGACGGATGAATGGGGGGAGTTTGACGTGGATGGATGAAGAATGAAAATATGCAAATAGCGGGTGCAACGAATGCAAACAAGCGAGGCAAACGTGAAAGAAATGACGCGTGACGAAAGTGTGTAAATGGCTTGGTAAACATTTGCGGATGCGAAAATCATATGTAGCACGCTGCAAACTACGAAAGGCTTTGCGAAAACGTACTTCACAGCATGGTACCCTCATGCCTAGTTGCCCTAGCCTTCACACTAGAGCAACCAGTGAAGACCATGTGCTTTCAAACTAGTCTCTCTGGTTAGGTATCCGGCAAACTTTTTTTTTATTTTCTGAACTTCCCCTCACGAAACGGACAACAGCGCCACAAAAATGCAAAAATAACAGCAATAAAAACACTTAAAAGCCTTTTTTATATGTTAAACTCTAAGTAAATTTGAAAAAAATCAATTAAAGCCTTTTTAAAAACCTTACCTAAGTTAGTGTCTGAATTAAAATAAACCGGAAAAGGCAAATAATGCACAATTAGAATGTAACCGTGTACAGATTTTAACCTTGACTATCACCTTGTACAAAAGAATAATTCACAACGAGGGATCCAGTCAGGAAATAGAATTCAAGATCGTCTAGAAGAGCTGAGCTAAACCCATCAAACTAATGCGCTAAACTTGCTACGAAGTTCGCCATTATCGGAACCAAACGTCTGAAAACGGTAGCCACCGCCGCCGCCGCATCCGTCACGGCTATCCGACTGTCGGCCAGCGGCCTTGTACCGACGACGAGTCATTGCCGGAGGGCGTTTCCCACAGCGAGGGGTCATCATCCCGTCGCGCACTGCTGACGACGACCGTGGGCGTTTAGCCCGCGCAATTACGCGGTTATTGACGGAGGGTGCCGCGAGGCAGCAGAGCCGTGAAAAGGTGTATCGAAAACCGCAGATTCGTGCAAGAAAGAAAGATCGTGCAAGGCACTACTAATCAAGTTATCAAGTCATGTGAGGTACACGCCACTCAGCTGGTTATTCAGCAAGGCATCCTTGAACGGAGTTCGAGTGCATGAATCTCCCTGTATAAGTCATGGATGCGTCTTTCCACGTAACAAACTGAGTCGGGAAAATCGACAAAAACGGTCTTTTCGTAAGCTGAAAAAGATACCGGACGCTAGAAGTGTGAAAGTGCGGACCCCCTGATATTTGTGGGGGACTATGAGCTAAGCTGTGCAGTTTTATGATAATGAGCTTGTAAAAAATTATTGAGGAAATCAGTGGAGAAAAGTGGAGAATTCTTTGAGGTCTTCGCGCAAATTATTTAAATTCTGGACAGCCATTTTTTCCGATGTTTTCACCGGTTATCCTCCGACTTTTGATAGGCATCAATACAGAAGGCAGAAAAGCACTCCAGAAAGCTACAGTCGCTATAAAATGGAACTTGCGACTTTCATTCGATGACTAGAAGTACTTGGACGAATCAGGGCGGCAATCCCGGCCGGAAACTAACCGTGCTTCATTCACTACTTGCTTGACGTGCGGACTAAGTCTCTCCAAGAGAACCGAATCACAAAAAGGAGAAAGGAATGGCTGCAAAATATTTTGTGAGTGCTTACACTCTGAAAATGAATGGTCCAGAAGGACATTCGCGGAACGCAAGACATCAAGGCACCCGCAAGGGGGTCATCTATGAAAACGGGCGCTTTAGCAAGCAACTGCATTCTACGCACGATCGCTTGTAGACCATTTTTTACTCAATAAACGAACGAGCAATCCACTTTATGGGATTACGTGCAAACTCGTAAAGGCTTCTATTCTCAATTAGGTCGTGCAAGCAGTTAAGTGCAAGTGCTAAGACTCTTCAAAGCATGACTGTGAATCCGAGAATGTCGTCTCCCTCCCCGGCCAAAGAACGAAGAGACCGAGCAAGACGAGTGCGCTAATTAATGGCGCGCATAGTTCTCTGAGTGTCACACTCGAGCGGTAATATGTCAGTGCGCTGATAATTTCACTTGATAAAGTGCTGTCCAGTTCAAGGTTAGCGGAGTGGCATGATGAAGCATGCCCTCAGGCCCGGATTAATCATGCGAGCAATTAAACTGAAGTACGTGATCCGGGAAACTAGCATCGTTCTGGAAAGGTGGCTAATGCAAGACGACGAAATACCGTATTGGTTCTAATATAAGATGTTGTCTTCTAATTTTCGATGATCAAATTTTCGAGGTTTTCATGAAAGTTGTAAAGGGCCCCCCCCCCTCTATGGATTTAGCAAAATTTTTCGGAATTTTACTGACAAAAAGTTCTCGTCTAGAATGAATAGTTATGGCCTAAAAGGTGTTCTAAACATGTCTCTGTGATAAGTCAACTTTGAAATTTTTGGCGCTCGTCTTCTATTAGGGCTCGTCTTATATTAGAACCAATACGGTAGTCCACGGAAAAAAAGAACGCGCGGTAGTCCACGGAAAAAAAAAACGCGTCTAAGTGCGAAGGGTTCAAGCGAATTCTGCAAGTTCGCTCCGCTTCGGCTGGGACCGGGATGTCCACTTGGCTTCGGCTAAACCGAACTGGACCGTGCCGAATTTTCGAAAAATTATTTCGCATCTCCGTCTGGGGCATTACCATTAAAATGCATAGAAAAGCGAAAATATTTTAACAAAAAAATCTACTGCCTCTGTACTGATGTAAAAAAGAATGCCCTCCCTCCGCGACGAGTTTAATCATACTGTTGCACGTGATAAAGTGCCCACCACATGTTAGTGTCAGCATTTCAGTGTTAGGGGTTCAGTCGGATTACTTCAGACATTCGCAACTGTGCATGGCACAACCAAATAAAGCATTTTGGTGCGCAAAGAGACAGTTTTTGCCCCCCCCCCCAGGCGCGTCGCTTCTTGTCGCCGAAACCTACGTAGAAGTTTCGTCGATTTCATCTCTATAATTTCTTGGTCGCTTTTCTTGTCGTTTGCTTGCAAAATGTGTAGGAGGTGATCTCGTAAGCGGCTGCGTCCTTTGCACGACGCCGGCTGCTCTTCGCACAGCCGGTTCCACTATCGGGGATTACGTGTATCAAGCAGGCAACTTATGAGTTGACAAAATCGTCGCTATTTTCGGAGTGTTCATGCGCCAAACAGTCGGAACGCCTTTTGCCCGGCATGGGACGCATGCTATAGCGGGCCTGCTATAGCATGTAAACGCCTTGACAGCCCATACCTTTGTTTCATAAGTGTCCGATCAAGTTGAAACTTTGGAATTTTATTCAACTTTTTATGGGCTATCGAACGATACGAAAGGAAAACGGCTAGCGACAACTTTTTTGCGACCGATACCAGCCTCTTTAGTGTACAAGAATTAGACGTGTAGAGCGTACGAAAGTCAGTAACGGCATTAGGAATCCGTAGTGGTATCAGCACATTATAATCTCGACTGTTCTACAAAAGCTGAACATGCTTCGCCGGGAACATCCCGAACTTCCCCTTGCAGAGCCCACGCCACCAGCCGTTATTCATCTAAAAGCTCAGAGGTCAACACATCAGAACAATGAAGTGACCATCCGCGCACCTGCTCGATATGGGTGATAATATCGCCCTCGCCTAAGTCGATTTCAGTTAAGTCCTTGCGACGGTAGTCTCTCAGCACGACCGCTTGAAGCGGCATCGGTGGCTCGTCGTCGGCCGAGTGACGAGAGGAAGGGCCAGTCGAGTCCCAGCTTGAGCCCGTGGAGACGCCGGTAGAGTTGCTTTGACGGAGGTACAGCGGCTTCGGCGGTGGCTGCGGCGGCGACGCCCGTTTAGGCATCGGCGTGTCCGCGCGTTGTGTTAAACCCGGATGATGGAGATGGATTCCTCGAACATCCAGACAAAGGGGAAACCCTGGAGAAGACGGCGCAGGCTGCTCTGGTTCAGCAACGTCGTCGTATATAGGCGACTCTTCGCAGAAAGCATTCGAGAAGAAGGCGTCTGAACGTTTTTGCATATTTACTACCGCTGCACGGACGTTGGCTCACGCTTGCAATCCTTATTCAAGTTAGCAGTAACTTTCGCAAGCTAAGGAGCATGCTAGGAGGGGGGGGGGGTTAGGCAGGGCCCGGTCTCGGAGACCCAGGGATCTACGTCTCGGGTCCCGGCATTCAAAAATGTTCAGAAAAAGCTAGTTTGGGAGAGCAAGAAAGGTGATGTTACTCAGTGTCCTGAGTTCACTATCGCAGTGCACCTCAGAACGATCCGGCTAAAGCCTGAACATACCGAATGTGGCGCGTTTCTCTGGTCGTGCTTGCAGTAGCGACGTTATGAGGTAAGCCAGAGAATCTGATGTGGAAGGCGGAAGATCAGGGTCCACTAGTTCATCGGCATAAGCTAGCTTGACCAAATCATGGTCCTGGAAAGCGGTAAAACACGCGTCCTTACAACGTCCTTTCGGCATACAAACCTTGAACGGTCGCTCGCCCGTCAGGCATTCGTAGAGTATCACCCCGATGGACCACAGGTCCACGCTAGCCGAATACCGCCCTTTATGGTGGCCGGACAGATACGCAAGGAGAAGCTCCGGAGCCATATACAAAGGCGTACCGGTGATAGTGGCTGTCACTGCGTCTTCGGCTAGATAGCGCGCGACGCCAAAATCCGCGATCTTCAAGCACAGCTCATAAGGCGACACATAAGCGCCGCCGTTCAGAGGAGCATGAAGCAGTAGGTTCTGCGGTTTTAGGTCGCGATGTATGATGTGTTTGCTTTGCAGGACCTTCATTCCGCTCACTAGAGTATCCGTTTGTTTCGATTAAACACTTTGCGAATCTACCTATGTGGCGAAGAAAGTGACGTATCTCGCCTTCCCCCAGGGAGTGCGAGCGCATGAAATCGTGCAGGTCGCCGGCATTGCAAAGCTCCATTATAAGGATTATCTTCGTAGGTGTGGGGTAGACATCCAACACCGATACCAAGTGCTCACTGGAACCGCTGAGCTCCTGCAAACCAAACCACTGAAACCAGTCTCTGAAAGGGGCAGGTGCTCCTCCCCCTCCCCAGTGCAGACGATTTGGGCCGAATAAGGAGCCCAAAAAACGACAAATACTGGTCACGTTTTCAGCTAGTTTTTGCCAAATAAGCGGAAAAGGCCGCTCTGGTGGCGCTTCCGGCAGTCTGGTTTAGGTGAAGGCTCTACGGGCCCGTATACCTAGGTACAAAGTCTGTCATAAGAGCAAGAGGTCGACCTGTAGAAAAAGCAAGGGTAGACAACAAGGCTGCACCTGAATCGATTTTTGAAAACCTGAGACCTGAAACCTGAACTGAGTTTTCTAAACCTGAAACCTGAACCGGAAAATTACCTGAAACCTGTAACCTGAAACCTGAAACCTGAATTTTTCTGAAGGGCAAAACTTTTTGAGATGGAGGTAAGCATAATAATTGGGTAGGTAGTAAATAACCATGTTACAACAAAGCCCGCCGCGAAGCGATTTTTGTGAAAATTTTGGCAAAATATATGGAAATTAACGTCTGGAGGCGCCTAGCGGCGGGCGAAATAAAATTGACGAAATGTGTCATGCACCTGAATTACTTTTTGAAAACCTGAAACCTGAACCGAAAAACTACCTGAAACCTGAAACCTGAATTCAGGTGCAGCCTTGGTAGACAATGGCAATTTTTTGTTTTGAGCCCGACGGGCCCGAGATAAAAAGGCCTGCCGGGTCTTTAAGGCCAGGGCCGCGATTTGAAAGTCATCGGGCCGGCCGGAGCCTCCACTTGAAGTCGTTGCGCATGGGCACTCATTCAGTCATTGCGTCTCTTCTCGGATAATCCCCCTCCCTTTCGTCTAGACTCCATTTGTAGGGCTTGAGATGACGCATCTGAAAGAAAACTGAGTCCCCCTCTAAAAGTTCTCCTCCCACCGCTAAAGCCAGCAAGATCCGGTCAATTTTTCACGTGACCGTTTCGAGCGGATAGCTTTTCCACGTGCTTGCATTGAGCATCAGTTTATTTAAATTTTTTATCGGGTAGTTAGTTAGCTCTTCATTTCAAGTTGTTCCCACCTCTTCTAGAAAGGTCCTGGTAAGTTAGTCGGGAAATACGCGTTAGCCGAGCATAGCTTGCCTTCAGTATGAAGATCTCCCTTGCAATCGGCGCCATCTCCGTGATTCCTTTGAAGTTGATCGCTTTTGCCGCTATTTGTTGGTGTGTCTGTAAGTTGAAAGTGTAGCTTTAGTTTATTTTTCAACGCTACCTCTTTGTGATAGCCCTTATGTACAGCACCGAAAGCACCGCGTCCTAGCGGCTGGCAGCAATAAACGTAGTCGCCAATTTCGGTTGTTTTTTCAGCTAAAATGGCACCGTTGTCTTTAGTAAGCAAGTTGAGATAAAGCCAACTGAAGACGCGGCCTTCAAGGTCTTACCGGTTTCTCCCAATACATTTGTTTCCGTAGCTGCAACTGGCGGAGCCTGACGTGCTGGTGAAGGAGGAGGCCCGGCACTACCGGGTTCTCCTAGTATGTTACTCTCCGCAGCTGTAATTAGCGGGGCATGACGCGGTCGTGGAGGAGGAGGCCCGGCATGAATTTTGCTGTTGCTGTGTGAAGCACATATAACACATAAAAAAGAAGCTAAGTTTTGCGTGTATTTTTGGTAAAAGAAGGATAGAAATGGATTTTCCCCAGGTCTCTCCGCCTATTTTCTTTTCTCGATCAGTACGCGGAAACGTCCGAACAAGGCATAAACACAAATAGCATTTTTAAGATTTTGAGAAGTGTTGCATGCACAGCCACTATTATACGAGAGTCGAGTGACAGAGTGCAAAATTGCAGTGTTTAGTAAGACATGTCTTGACTTTTGACTTGCATGAGCTGACCATTGTCCGGCGTTGCCGTAATGTCTGCGTACACGTTAAGCCTGCCGTCAATCCAGTACTTCTCATTGGCCAAGACCTCCTAGAATTGGCACAGTTTAAATTGCTGAATATGTTGGCGAAAATCGTAAAGCTCCTTACGCTGAACCGGAACGATCTGAAGAGTTGCAAGTCGTCCACATCACGAACGTTCAGTGCCTTGGCCAGGACAGTATACTGCCCTTCAGACGACTTCAGCCGAATGTAGCAGCTCATGGCGCGTGGTGGTTCCTGCGTAGTGAGGCGAAGTACCTTTAGCCCCACGCATAGCTTCTCATCCGCGCCGGTCTCCTCGACGTAGGCAGTGAGGAACCACACTCTTCCGTTCGCACTGGCAGGGTCGGTACAAACCTTCGCTCCGCGAATGAACAAAGGGGTGCTCATATGTTGGCGCGTCACGGACAAAGCGAGTCTCACCGGCAGAGAGTCGGCTAGGAACAAATGAAATTGTGACGCATTAAATTAAGATCTTAGCCTTACTTCTACTGTCTTTTAGCAGACAAATGCGGTCAAACGTTCGAAACACCTCTGCGCGAACATGTAGTAGACGAAGGGATGAGTGTATTAGATGGTTTTGATCATCAGTGAGGTCCTGGATATGACAAAGTATAGATGGTAGTCCGTCAGGGCCTTCATGCGGCCAAATACTGCAGAACGTACGGAAATGGCGAAAGTTTGGTGAACGTTGTCCGCTTTCGCGTCGGATTCGCTCTCGCATGTGGCAAGGCCAACAAATGCGTAATCATTGTATCCCTCCTTGGCAATGACTCGAATGACATACAATGCAGTGCATCCATTTGCAAGCAATGTGCAGTCCAGACTCGATCCGTTCTTCGTCAGCCTCAGCCTGAAGTCGACGCCACAAATTGTCCGTGTCATACCATAGAGGACTATGTGCTTCCTTGCCACACCACCTAGGAGCCTTCGTGGTGGAGTCTGCTGAAGCCATACGACCTCGGCGTTGCATGACACGGAAATGGCCTTCTTTCCTAAAGAACCGTGGGCTGCTGAAGCCATAGATTTTCCGTACATTCTCCTCCTGGTTGAACAGAGTCCTCCGGGGACGGTCTGTCGTTAAAAAACTATGTCGGAAAACGCATGTCCTTTTCAGTCGGTGAAATTTCTTTGGAAAAGCAACCCTGCATAAACCTTACTTAGATAACGTCGCTGCTCTTCGTCCGACGCCATAGCAGCGGTGTCAAATATGGAACGGTCTTTGTGAGTCGGCGCAGCTAATGCGACCTCTCGAGTTCCGAAAAACCCTTATCGGTTGTAGCACACGCAAAACTTTTTTTGCTGCAGCGGACCCATTGTTTGCGGGCGCAAAGCAAGGAATTATATTGTTATCGGGCCGCAACACGGTGCGATGTCCTCCGTAGTCGGCAGATAAACACGAAATCATCTCTCTTTGCTGCCGACGCTGTGTCGTCCAAATGCGCGTCGAGGGTCTTCCGATTTTCGATAACCCACTGCGACAAAATGGCCCGCCACTGAGTGCAAGGCCGCGGGCTGGGCAAAGCGTATTTCGAAAAAAATATTCGAAATATTTGAGCTCTGATAATAGGATGCATTTCAAAAAAGGCCCAGTGAGCAGCACGTAATTTCTGAATGCAGCCTGTAAGGCCCTTAACAAAGGGACGGCCCTGGCCGACCCTGCCCAAGGCTGGGCAGGCCCTGGTTCGATGGGTCGGGGGGGGGGAGGGGGAGGGTCCGTCGGGGAGGGTCCGTCGTGTGATCAGGGGCAGGAGGGTACTGACCTTAGTCCTGGTCATCGAAAAAAGGTCACCCATCTCGACTTCCGAAGCCTCGCTAGCAAGTCGTAGGCCGGACGAACGCCTTGCGTGTTTTGCCACATTTTCCTACAACACATCTTCAACTCGGCGACGGACATTCCGCCCTTCTCATTTCTCCGAATCCATTGGAGTGCAGTTTCTGTGGGGACCGAGGGGTTTTTGGCTGAGATGTGTCAGGGCCCTTGTCCTGAGAATCTACGTCCTGGTCCTGGGACCTATTAGAAAGTGTCCAGCCCGGCGGAGCAAAGCCTTATCAGTTGCGCCTTCACACTGCTGCAATCTCCCGATATTCATGCGGACACTCTGTCAGTTCATTTCACATTTTATTCTCGAAACCGTAAATTCGTTGAGCAAAGATGAAGCATAGAATCGAATCATTTCCCTTCCGAGGGCATCCCGTTGCCCGAGCCTTCCGGAATGGTGCCGAAAGTGTAGCGACCTTCGCCGTCGTATCGAAGCAGATGCGTGTGGAACTTCCTGAAATTAGAATGCATTAAAAACATCAGTACAAAGGTGCCCCCATCTCTGAAAGATCTTTCGGGATATCAGGCTATGAAAACATCTACTGATTTTGACGCAAACTGGCCGTTCTTTGAGCCCAGGACATATTTTCGTCAGCAGAGCTTCGTAGTCAGTTTTTGCACTGCAAGTAAGCGGATTTCGTAATAAACATATTTATAAATAAAAATATTTTGGTATATTAAACAAATCAGTTTTAATAAAATTTATTGAGTTAAAATATTGAACAAATAAAATACTAGTATATTTGGAATCGTTTCCTCAAGTGCGACTCGCAATCGATTTGGATTCTTTCCATGAACAGGATCTTTGATTCCGTTTTTAAACACAACGGCTCATCGCAGACTAAGTGCTTACCACAACGACGGCCGATGAGAGACCGTCAACAGGGTGATGCCGGCGTCCTTGATGGCCTGGTAGATGGCGCCCTCCACGTCGATGGACACCGCACTCGTGCACTCGTCGAGAAGGGCGTACAGCGGACGGTGGTAGAAGACGCGCGCCATTCCAAGCCGCTGCTTCTCTCCGCCCGAGAGCACGTCCATCCAGTCGGCCTTCGAGTCCCAGCCTATTAATAAAACAAATTTTAAAGGGAAAGACAGAGCAGCAATGTCACCAACGACCAAGTGCCCGTGGCTTGGTAATGTCGCCTGTAGCGTCCTAGGAAAAAGTGTTTATGGCGATTGTTTCTCAAGGGTAAACGTCGAGTCCCATTCATCATCAGTCTTTCCCGCCTCCGAAAACGTCTCTGGCCTGGCACGGTCAAGATGCGTTTTGTAAAGTGATGCGGCAATTCCGTACGCGAGAGGACAGCACGATTTGGAGTATGGTACGGCGTCGTATGCATGCCGTACCGTACCGTTACGTACCGTACTTAGTGCTACGGCAGGGCATTTCCTGGCTAAGTACGGTAAAAGAGAGTCAGTCAGTACGGTACGGACAACGGTAGGGGCTTCACGCTTGATACTTTCTCACAGAATACCGACGCATTATTCAACCGCAACGACAACCTGACTAGTTACCGTTCTCTGGGAAAGACGCAAACAGGCGCGAGAAAAGGTTACCTCCTTCCCGGTCGACGATCTGCGCCAGATGGACCGTGTGGAAGATCTGCTCGAGGTCCCGGTCCATGAATCCTTTGCGCTCCATGTCGGTCGCAGTGTCCGGGTAGATCACCTTAACACCGCAAATCGCAAAATGGACGGCAACAGCGGACGATGTACCTGATCCCGGAGCGTCCCGAGCGTCATGTACGGACGCTGCGGAATGTAGAACATGTGCGACTTCGGCGGCCGCAGGAGCGTGCCTCGATAGACCGGCCATAGTCCGCCGAGGATGCGGAATAGCGAGCTCTTTCCGCATCCGTTCGGTCCCGTGATGAGCACGTGCATGGAGGGAGTGATCTTAAAGTGAAGCATGTTGCATAGGGAGAAAAGCCGACATACCGCATTGCCCTATTAGTTAACTTGGTCTCATTATTTTCAAAAAGTCC
>JNEY01000292.1:0-14270 GCA_020875895.1 Aphelenchus avenae
TGCGTGCGGTGACGTGTTAATCGTCAGATGTCAACGCATAATGCTTCCCGGAATACTGGCATAAGGGCATAGTTGAACAAGAATGACGTACATCAATGTAGAACAAAGCAAATTCATGCTCGAGACATGCTGCTTGCATGCATTATACACTCGGACGCATGAATATCCATGCATATCACATAAAGGGGAGAACGTTCGCATGTAACACACTAGGTCCGGATCCGCCGAATGGTGTTTCGCGGTAGTTCCAGCTAAAGAGATGCCAAATCGACGTACGATCAAAGCCAATGTGAGAGCGTCGTGAATGCAAAAGTGGCACATCGAACATATACGTCAATGACAACGGAATGCGTGAGAGAATGCAAAGCTTAAAAATACACCAACAACGAGGTTATATCAAAAAGAAAGCAAATGTCGGAATGCACCGTCTAAATGCGGTCAGCCTAGCGCGGCATAGAAACTTACCCTCTTCATGATCTTGACCATGTGCGAGGTCATGCCCGGGTATTGCTGGTAGTTAAGCACTTCGACGCTGAACGGTCCGTAGTTGCGCTTTCCCTTGTTGTGGATGAACGGTGGGTACTGCTGAAAACGCCCAATGATTAACGCCTATTTACAGCCACGCAATTCCCAGCAAGCCCTACTGCAAGAGAAAAACTGTGTCGAAGCCTACTTAAACCGAATACGTTTCAGCTACAGGCCTAAGTACAAAATGACGCCTAGCTTGAGGACTAGGCATAACCCTTGTGCTGTGCCACAATACAAAGTATTGTTCCAAGGCATGTCATGCGGTCTAAGTATGGTCCATAAGTCCATAAGCCTAAGCTTGCGCAAGAGGCTTAGGACTGAACTATAGGCTTAAGCTTGGGCACAAGGTCTAAGCTTTTAATTACGGGCTCGAAAGGGCACAATACCGACTTCTAGGCCTAAACCTCTGCATGACACCAGGGCCTCGGCTTTTTGCCTACGTCTGACATTAGGCACAATTCTTTTGAGTGTGGTCCAAGCATGACCGTAGGCTTAAGTACGGACTTTTGCGTAACTATAAACCGCATTACTGAATGCGATGTTCAACACAGATAACGACCCCAAACTGTCCAGCCTTACGTTGGTTTTGGGCGAATTCGTGAGGTTGATGACGGTGTGCACAGAGTGGTCGAAGATCAGCGTCCAGAAGCTGTCGACGGTCGACGACTTCGGCCACTCGGTGACGATGAACTCACTCTTGCGGTTGAAGCCGTCCACCTCCACCGCGTTGATGTACGTGTAGTCCTTGCTCTCGCCGTGCAGCGTCTGCAGGTACGGACGCGCGTGATCCGCTGAAATGGGTATTGCTAAGCAGAACGAGCTGTAACCTTAGAGAGCAACGCTCAACGATAGATCCTACTAAGCCGATCTGACCGGCGAATCAGTTTGAGCGGAGGCCTACACGTATATGCTTTAACCTAAATATCGGCAAACCCCACTCGTACATTACCGCCGTTCCGCACTCCGTATAGGTGCCCGTACTACGTGTTAATATGGACAAACCCGAAGCCGTACCGTCTTACGTACTGGACGGACCCGCCGTACCGCACTCAGTATGCTTACGGTACGGTACGTGCCGTACGGTCTTCATGCAGGTCCAAGTCTACGCATACAAATTTGTACCAAGCCTAGGCCTTGGCCGGCATAAGCTTCTGTCTTAGTCTGAGGATTAACCGAAACCATGCGAATTACGTAGTCGTGAAAACGCTTACGTGGCACGACCATGACGTCGCGGTTCTTCCCCCGATTCTCCAAACGATGGCCACCCGCGCAGTCGCCGACCCGAAGCGGCAGAGTGAGCATGAAGAGAAGCTAAAGACGGTCCAGAAACCTCAAGTAAGGCTGGCTAATGTGTACCTTCTTCTCGTGCGCGTCCTGGAGCTCCATGAGCTCTCGGTCCTTCCGCGAGCGGTACATACTGCTACGGTCCCGCAGCTGATACATCGCCAGCGGCTCGACGTCGCAGAGGATTGCCTCGTAGAGGACGTCATATATGAAGCGGTACTGGGACACGGAGTCGATAAGGTCCTTCCGGGAGTTCACCATCGTCTTGCAGTACTCGTACACGTCCACCACGCCATTGCGCTGAATAAGTAGAGGGGGTATACGCTTTGCGGTAAGCCGAATGCGTGCCTACCTGCTTAAGCTCGAGATTTGCGTCCAGCGCCAGAAACGCACCGCTACGTCCACCGCCATTGCTAAAAACGCAGAAAAATGCATTTTGTTTCAGTGTTTTTTTTTTGTTTTTTTTAACCGATCACGGTTTTCTAGGATTTTATTTTGCTCATTACAGTGAATTTAAAAAATATGGCCTGCCTAAACTCTTTTTACGAAAAGTTCAGGTTTACATCCTTGGGACTTGTACGACACTTTTGCTTTCCCGCCCATGAACACTACGTATTTAAGTAGTCCACTTCCCACGCTTTTCATGTCCAATCATTCGGCCGTTGTCGGTTTACGCCGGTCTGTGTCCCCGCTAATGACAGGTCTCGTGTTTCAAAGTGCGGCTTAAGGTGTCCTGGGTACGTAGCTTCCCCGCCGCATCGGATCGATTGGATCGGAAGCGGCCGTCGGCAGCTGTTCCTGGACGCGGTGCAGCCGTTTAGCGGCGCTGATGACGTCACAGCCATTATTCATCCGGCGTTAGCACGTTTCGCACACTTGGGTCAACAATCGTCGGACACCGACGGGCCAGGCGTCCGGCAAACAGGAAATGAACGCGAGTGTGCTAACTACCTTTTCAACTTTTTACCCTAAGCACGGACGCGTCGTACGCACTTACTGATACGAAGGCGTCAGAACGCTCACTACCGATTAGAATGCAACATTCCCCCGCCGCAGCCGCCCGCATGCCGGTCTAAGCCCGGAAGTTAGCCTAAGCCTATTTCCAATTTTAAACCTAGGTCTACGGGCTAAGCGTAAAATGGCTCCATACGTTCAAGCTAGGCATAAGCCTGAAACAATGCCAACACCTAATGCTAAGCCTAGTGCCTAGGCTTAAGCTCAAACTTTGTTCAACGCTGGGCAGGCTTAGACTCAGAGTTTCTTCTAGGCGTAAGCTGCCCCGGTACTCCGTTTTGAGGGGGAACTGTCAGAAGTTGACTGGAAGAAACGCTTCAAGTACGGGTGAATCCTACTAGCAAAATGGCGGGACGGGAATGAACGGTGCATTCCGAGTGCACTACTCACCTGCAATGAACGATAATGGGCCCGTCGACCGGCGCTTGTGTGGTCCACTGGCGAACGCGACGCCGAAGCTCGATGAAGGCGCTGATGTAGGGGAAGCTGTTAAGCTCCCACTCGGTGAAGTGAAAGTGTTTGATGGTGCGTGCACTCGCACCGTCCGGGTCGTCCACGCGCTTCATGCGAAACGTCCGGATTATCTGGAAACATAATTAAGAAAACTTTTAAAAATTCCATATGTAAAACAAAGAAAAATACAGGAACTTAAAAGTGCAAACCGAAGATAATTTATTTTTACGATAATAAAAGCCGTTCGAAACGTTTTCTGTTTAGAGCAAAAAAAATGCAATTTCCCCGATGTAATTGTAAACAATAGCGTTCGAAAGTGCTTTTTTAACTGGATCTCTACGCTTTCGGTAGCGAGCCCTACGATAGAAGGGCTTACAAAGTGAGCGTAGGTCTTGGTCTCGAGCGTCTCCACGTCGTAGTCGCCAAATTGGAAACGCGTTTGGGGCCAGTACTGCAAGCACATCACCCGCATGAAGTCGAAGATCCTACAAGATTCGCTAATATCCAAGCCGCTTGGTTAGTAGAGGACGCTCACTTGGTAAGCATAACGATCGTGTTCGACCCGAGCTCCCACACCATCCGCCAGAACTCCGCCGTCTGCTGCTTGCTCTTTACCGATTGCGTCACGACGTACGCCTTCTCGCGGGTCCAGCTCTAAAGAGGGCTTTTGTTAGGGCAATGAATGAAATGCTTATGTTTTGTTAAAGCGTGGTATTGTGGCCGCTTGCGTACTTGAACGAAGCTGGCGTTGATGTAGTGCGAGTCGGGGTCATCGGGCTTCGTCTCGAGCACGACTCGGTTGTGGTCGTAGGGCAGGGACGGATAGGCGTTCTTCTCCGCTAGGGCAGTGCCCACCTCCGTCGTGCACTTCACCGGGTCGATCGACTTCAGGACCATCTGAATCGCTACTTTAGAATGGCCTTATGGTCGCTAAACGCGCTGGAGAACGGCATTTTTTAACGATACGAGCTTATTAGGGAAAGCTCGTGATAATGGACGCGAAAGGGCAAATCGCTGGGGCTTACCAGGTATTCGCCCTTGAAGAGTATGCTCTTCTTGCGTCGCTCCGTGACGTACGCGACGAACTGCGTCGCGTCGATGGGCACCGACGGCGCCGATTGCATCGCCTTCTCTTCTTGCACTGAAAGGAAGGAATGCACTGGGTTTCACGTAGAGGACGCTTTTGACGGATCTATCTTTTGCCTAGCGCCTGAAACCCTAGTAGAGCGTGCAAATGTTGCTAAGACCTAGCGAAACGCTTGCGTCTCTGTGCTGCATATAAAGCTTTACTGCTGACGTTGGCCTCTTCGGACCGTGTTAAAGCAGTGTCGCAGTTTGAGAAGTTAAGCGCAGCAGTCCAGTCCAAAATATTGCAAATAAATATCTGTTCCGATAAATACAAAATTAGGAGATTTTTTTGTTAAGCGTTAAAATGAATATTTAAAACCGAATTTTACATAATAATTTTGTTTGGTAATCTTGTTTTTTTTCTTTATTTAGTCCAGTTCCTTCGGAACTTACGTTGAGCCAGGTACATCCGCTGCTTCTCCCTGCGCGAGGGGCCGGACTTATGCCGGCGGTACTTTATGTCGCTGAGGTTCCCCATCTGCTGGCTATGTACGTGGCGTACACTAGGAGCCTTTGTAGGGTTCTTACTCGCGCTCTCTTTGATCTCCAGGTAGGAACTCATTGCGGCAGAACACGTAGAGATTCAGGCGTGATTCAGGAAGGAAGTGATAAGACGATGATTTGGACGGGAAGGTCGCAAGAAGGGATAGGCTCCGTACGGGGTCGGTGAAAGAAGTCAGGATGTCACTCGCTTTTGTTCGTCTCTTGCGAGACCATCGACTTCAAAAGAGTCAAGAGCGTGCTTGCGGCGCGCAGAATTCAAGTGGCCGCATGCAGGAAGACACTGATTAGCAAACAAGAAGACGAAGAAGCGAGGCTAGCAAGGCTGGATCGGGCGTGCGGATGGTGTTGAACGCGTTTTCGAAGGGGGACTTTCGGAAACTCTGGATAGTGGCATGAAACAGATGTAGGAAAGAGTGGATCTACAGTGGTCTAGCAAGTATCAGTACGTTAGGTGAGTTGTCTTGTCCCCTCAACGTTGATGCTAGAAAACTCAAGGTACAACTGTTGCTACCAAAATGCTAATTTTATGCCCGCAAACCAAGAGTTGTCTACCACCAAAACTACGCCTAAGCCTATACCTAAAGAGACCAATGGCTAAGCCTAAGAATAAACCGAGAATACTAAGCGGTCACTCGGTCTCAAATGTACAACGCCCAAAGACTAAGCCTAAACACGATCCTCAACCTGGAACAGTTCCGGCCGTGGGTCGCATGCGTCTCTATTTTACGTGAACGCAGGTAGGTAGCATGCTTCACATGCAGCTTGCGATAATAGAGAAAAAACGTTTTCCTTTCTGCTGTTCAGTAATTGTGCTTCATCGTAGGAAACCATCGCATGTGCTCGGCATACAAGCGGACACTCTCAAGTTGCGCTCAGACAAGACATTTCCCTTTCGTACAAAAGTACACATTGTTTTCCCATCAGACATATGTTCGTGGCTCAACCCCAAACTCACCTATGTGCATCTGTCGCTGTACATGGTGCGGCGAGAAGGTTTTCCAGCGCGCCCGCTTCTTTCCCGCCCGCCCAGCGCCCACCGCCAGGTCGCCCGTACTCATGGTGACCCTCTCCGGATGGACGCAGGGACTCGAGGTCGGCGAGCCGACGCTGCCACGCAGTATGTCCAGCACAAGCGTGATCTCCGAGGTGCTCCGCTTGCGCAGCTCGCGCATTACCTCCGGCAGTGCGGCGAGCTCCCGGAAGGAGCCGCGTAGAGGGCGGCCGCCGAAGGAGGAGCCGGACGATGGCGCTGGGGACGGGACCGTCAGGCGTGAGCTCACCGAAGAAGGCGAATGATTCAGGTGGCGATGGCTTCCGGGGATCCGTAGCCGATTCCGGCTGGGGCTCGGCTGCGGCGTCGGTGGCAGGGAACCCGCCTGGAGGTCGTAGGACGTCGACGGTCGCGGCTCATCCGCGTGAAGATGATGCCGGTCCACATGGTTCACGTTGACGTGAACCGTCGGTGGCTGAACATGATTGAGGTGCAGCAGAGGGACGGAATCGGCGCTCGCCTGCGAGTCGATGGAGTCCGGCTGCCGCGCGAGGAACGCTCGACGGTCGTCATGCGACGACGACTGCCTGGAGCCGGAGGGCGGTCCTCGTGAGCGCGAGACGAGCCGCGAGACGGCGGTGCGCAGCCGCCGCAGGCAGCGCCTCGCCGCGCCGCTGTGAGCGGCGCCGCCGCCGCCGGGAGCGGCGCCGTCGTGGCCGTCGGAA
This sequence comes from Aphelenchus avenae, assembly GCA_020875895.1. Taxonomy (NCBI): domain Eukaryota; kingdom Metazoa; phylum Nematoda; class Chromadorea; order Rhabditida; family Aphelenchidae; genus Aphelenchus; species Aphelenchus avenae. The sequence continues at coordinate 6,628 of JNEY01000292.1, forward strand.
TGCTTGAAGGAGCGCACAATGTAGTTGTTGCAGCAGGCCGCAGAGAATAGTAAAAGGCAGCAGTGGCAGCAGGGTGGGGTCGATTCGGTCCTGGAGTCGTCGATGGTGTCGCGAATGCGCAGCGCACGCTGGACCGACTACCGCTACCTGCAGCAAAAAAAAACTATCGGAACTGAGAATGGCAAGCACTTTCTGGCAAAAAGTCAATGCACGTAGTTCAGTTTTTCGAATGTTTTGGTAGTTTTCTGATTCCTCAGAAGTCGGACGGCGCATTTTAGTTTGTTTTAATGCGATTAAACCACATTGCCAGCAAAGACGTTATCGCCCCGATTTAGTGCCCGCTTTTGGGCGTCATTTTTGGTGCCATTTGTCGGTGGGTGTTCGGAAATTTTGCGTTCCAGACAAAATGCTGAAAGCAAGCGAATGACTTTGGGCTCTGAGGCACATCTTCTTCCCGAAACGACATAATTAGCGATTGTTTCCGCAAGTGGGCCGTCTATACCATCAAATAGCGTCTCTAAAATTGAGTAATAAACTGGCACGGGCCCTAAAATGGAGCATAATTTTGTCCGACAACTGCCTGGGAAACGGCAAAAAAAAACCATGGAAATAAAGAAGTCATTTGGGATGAAACGGGCATGCAAAAGTGCAATAAATATGCCACTCAGTTCCGACAGTGCGGGCCGTGATTAGCGCGTGTACTCGACGCTGGGTGAGCGGGAATGAATCCGAGACGGGCTCGTCGTAGCGGTCGGACGACGACGGCCGGTGGGGATAAGCGGCGACAAACGGCTGCCGAGTCGATTGATCCGCTGCTGCTGCTCTCCGGCGGCGCTGCGGTGGCGACGACGACCCTTCGCCCCTTCTTCGCCTCAGGGCCCACTCAAGCTGATCGCGGCGGCGGCGGTGGCAATCACTTGTGGCCCACAAGCGGCGGGGACCACCCGATCCGTGCGGCCGGCGGCCGGGAAAGGGTCCACGGATACTTCCGTCGACGAGCGGCAGCACCTGGCGTCGCCGCAGCGTTTCCGCTTGCAGCTGTTACCGCCGCCGCGTGCAGCCGTCCGTCGTTCGTCACACTCGCGAGCGTCCCGCCGCCGGCCGCGAGAAGACTGCGGTCTTTTCACTTGCGGCGCCCGTGGCCCTCTTCGGGTGACGGTTGGAACAACTTTGCCGCCGCTTTCGTCCTCCAGGCGTGCACGTCGAGTGCTTTTCGCGGCGGGCAATCAGCAGCGAAACGCGTGCCGCCACAAATCACGCCGGCAGGTAAAAGTGATCCTGGCCGGAAAAAGGTGCCCGCTCGATGCTTGAAGGGGCACTTCTGCCTACTTTGAAGGACAAGGACAAGCTAGCGAGGGGACGTCACATCAAAGTGTCGATCGTCGAAGATCATCGGACCGGGGCATTGGTCATTTCGGCCAAAAATCTTTTGGAGTGGTTAGGTTTGGGCAGGGATCCCACCGAACTGTCCCCTGTTTGATGATGACCCCCTAACGCCCCTCGGAGGGTGCTGAAGCGTCGTTTTCTGTTTTGCTTTTGGCCCCCTGGATTCGACAGGAATCGGAATCACCATCGGGCATTGCCTATGTCGGAATATGATCGAGTACCGAGATAGGGGTTTTACCTAGCTTGTGTTTGGATCGGAATCGGGAACCGGCCTCGGACAGGGAGGGAACCCAGACCTATCAGGAAATAATTAGCAATTTTCCGAAAAGTAGCATGACCGAGCTAAAATGTAAGAATTTCAGGGCAGAAGGCTATAAAATTGTCGGAAAATCTTCCCGAACTTGGGCAAAAACATTTTTTTGGCAAAACTTGCCCAAAATGGGCATAATTTTTTGTAACGAAAATTGTGTCAAGCCTAACTGCAGTAGATTTTCAGGAGGTATACCCTCGGGACTCGGGGATCTGGACAGGGACCGGGACCCGCCCACCACTGACGCTAGAGCATTGTCGGTTTCTGTACTGAAGTCTGTCGAAAGCCAAATCAAACCTTCCTTGGAAAGGGACATGATCCAGCGCAACACGGACGAAAACTTTGGAAAGAGCCGCACCTCGCAAGTGCCAATGTGCACGGGACGTGCCAATGCGGGCGCGCCCGTCTCTCTCTCGAGTCCGTTCCTGCGCGATTAGCGCGATTGCGCAAACAAACGTCTCGGCTTTCACGCGGCTTGCGGCGCGCTCGGGCTAATTCCCCAATCCGCCCGGATATTGGCCCCACGCTTCATCGTCGGTTTCGCATCGAATGCGCCGTTTCGGCACAAGGTGTGAGCGAGGTAAAATGCCGATTTTCCGCTAATAAATCACAGAGACGCGAGTGCGCACACCTGGGCATTATGTGCGTGCAGCATGCGCAAAGGTGTTTTGTCGACAACGTTTACGGATTGCATGCGTCTACGGGAATGTGCGTTTGTGCGGTCAGTCAGAAGGGTATCAGTAAAATGTGTGTCCAATAGGGCTGGGCGGGAATCGAGATCGAAATCAGTCAAAAAGATCCGATTCCAACGGTTCTTTTCGGCACATTCACTTCAGTCAATTTAATAAGGTTCTAGGCTTAAGATCATTGGAAGGGGATTGACTACTACGCTTGGTGACTTGCAAAGACAATAAGTTTAACGTAGCCTTCACAGGGCCTCGGGCCCCTTGCGGCCCTCGCACAAGCACCAGGAACTTAGGTGTCGTGAGTGTCTCGGCCTGCTCAAATATGGTGCTGCATTGCTAGAAAAAAGACGAAAGAGCCCACAGACATACCGAAACAATGTGCTTGAGGCAGAGCATGTTTGCTCGCCTCACGTGCCCCAGACTTGCTATGTAGGAATGCATGCATGAGTAACAAGTGCTTCTACGCATCACGCGTCACCCAGCCAGTAGCTTTCTTGAGACGTCTCAAACCAATTGGATGATCGTTCACAAGCCAACACAACGAAAAAGTCTACTAGCACCCTGCGCAGGCCTTGTCTCAGGTCTTCCCTACTTACCTAATGGGTAAATAGGGAACTATCCATCGTGCATACCTGCGTACGTCCCTTTCGCTAGGCTTGATTCACTTATAACAACTACCTGGATTTGAAGCACTCGGTTTGACTCTTGATGTAATTAAATCCTGCATTGGATGGCAAGATGAAAGGCTTTTGGGATTAGGTTGTTGGAGAGGGAATGTGCACGATGTGCATGCGCGGCAGATGTGAAGGGAACGCTTCATGGATAGCAAGCGCCTTGAACCTTGAGCAAACAACGTGGCATTGTAGCGATTGGAGACCATGCACGCTTAAACGGCCAAATCGAACGTGAGAGAGCATCGTCAAGCCAAACAGGCAGCATGGAGCAGCAGGTGTAAGACATGAACTGCGTCGCGATTTGCTGGATGAGATCTGGTATTCAACGAAACAGAAATACTGGCTGTTAAGAGTACTTGATTGACCTAAAAGGAACTAATTTTGTGCCAGATCCATTTCAGAAAGACCGGTTTTGTGCTACGGTTAAAGAAACACTTCGCTATGAGGGATCGGCGGTCGAATCGAAACAACTTTCACGAAGCAGCCATTGCATGTACTGCAAGTGGTTTTTCCCCGTTTTTGCATTCCGGAAGAGGCGGACGAGATTGAAACACGATGCATGAAAAAAGTGTTTCTAGAACGCTCTTTGAACCACGTAGAGAGCAAGGCGCATGAAAACACAGAACGAGGAACCGAGAAATGGTGATAAATCGGTATGCAGCAGGATATGTAGGCAACGGAGTAGCGCGCTACGAAGCGAATGACGCGAATCTTGGCAATCATACATGTTCAAAACAGTATAAGAACGAGTACTCGAATCCCAATAAGGAAAGGTTCCTATTTTTAACGCGAATTTTAAAACAGATCAAAGAGTGAAAAGCAAAAATGCTTTAAAAACGCTTGTTAGTGAGCCTCTAATACTGTCGCACGCCAATGGCATTCAGAAAGAATGATCGAATTTACGCCCTCAAACGTCACATTTAGGTGTATAATGCATGGTTATGAATGTATTAAATTAAGCCAAAATCAATGGATTTGTTCCGAGCCATAGGCATTTCTTGACCGAAATTTCGCGCCCTTCTGAGAAGTAGTGAGGACGGCCTCTTATTAACGGTCGATATAAGATAAAGCGTAAATGAAATAAGCTAGCAAAAATTTACAGCCAGGTGAATTTTACGGGAAAAGCGAATTCTCAATGAATGTAATTAACGTCGAATGAAAAAAACCGGGCGGCATGATGAGAGCGTGGTAGCCGTAAGCAGGAATCCATGACGGCGGGCAAACTTTGCATGCGGCGGGTCGTCGAACACATGACGCGCGCTGTGTTCTGACAAGCGCAAGCTTTAAGGAACCGCGGCGCCGCCGGGGATCAGCTCGGATTTCACGGGGCGGCAGCGGAAGAAGAAAAGAGGAAACAGATTCGTCGTCGCCGACAAATTCCGTTGCGGTGCAAACAGCCGACAAGCAAGTACAACATCCCGGGGTCTTTACGGAAAGCCGACGCTTCCTTGCGTGCTCATAATGTACGTTGAGGGTCACTTTCGTACAACGCGCGCGGTAAGCAAAGGAAAGCGCCGACGACAATGAAGGGATTTCTTCGGTTGGACATGAATGGAGGAAGAAAGAAAGAAGTCACCGATACAAGAAACTGACGTGAATCGTGCGATCACAACTAGAGTTCCGCGTGGTTCGCTTTAGCCTTCAGTCATAGTCCTTGTGCTGAACACGAGTCGACGTCGTTGCGCCAATTACTGCCGTGCCGTTATACGGAACGGAAAATAGCTTTACGGGTATGGGTCATCACGAACGGAAACCGGCACTGCCGTCCAGTGCCGCAAGTCTAGTGCTAAGCCTCAGTTTGTGGAATTTTACTTGAACTCGTCGATGCTCACCTAACGCCGCCTTGCCCCGAAAGCTTATTTTTAAGCTGAACCTATTGCTGAATGATTAGGCTTAGTGCATGGACGAAAAGCACATGCTCAGTTGCATACTTTCTGGACGCTTCTTTAGGCTATGCTTAGGCGTCGGCCTAATGTCCGACGCCTATGCTCAGCTCTAGTGGTAATGCGCGCAACTAGGCTTGATTGGACTTCAAAAATCCACTTCGTTTGAGCCTCGCTGGGTTCTAGTTTGGCCAGGCTCATAGCTAAAAGGGGTGAACTTTATACAGGGGAATAAACTGAATCTATTTGACTTCCATATGCTCATTACTACTTACCGATCACTATGCAGAAGCAGCTTTCGCATTTCAGCATTTTGGCCTGAGGTGCTCTTGGTGGCGCTAGTAGAACTTTACGGAACCTTAGAAGAAGGGCAATAGCCGGGAGCTGTTCGCTTCGAATGTGCTGACACATCTTAAGACGGAAGGACAACAATGTGTCGAGTGCCCCAACAAAGGCCGCTCTGAAGAAGGCCCTTCAGACGCGAACAAAACAACATCCAATTAGTATTCGGCGACTGACGTAAAATTTCGCGCTTCGTTCGATCCCGATTGGCCGCGCTGCAGATCAGTGTTGTTTGTTCAAGGCGCGTGCAAAACGAAAGATGCCCGTTTGTTTCGTTTGTCCCAGATTGACAACATAGGAAGGGTAAAGGAAGTTTTTGACTGATTCACACAGGCCAGGCCCGTTCAGCGCTCAGCTGAGAGTCGCTTAAGCTACGTATTCCTCATGACACGCTTTTCATCCATCCAAACATTAGGGCTCAGGACTTAGACCAAAAGAAGCTAACAGTGCTTCTAGTCATCTGATAGGACCAGCTCCGTCCTTGGCCTGTCACAGCTATATAGGCTAAGCAACACGTTTTAAGGATCCTCTTGGTCATGATCAGCATAGGATGCAAAATTGCCCAGGAAGAGCCTAGCGGTGGACCGAAAAAGGTAGTTGGAATGAAATTTTGCCGAAAAACAAATGCATTCAGAAAATGCCCCAAAACTGAACTGTATTAAAGTGCAGCCTTGATGTCAGTTAGTTAGCACGGATCACTATTAAACGCATGAAACGCGCGTTACGCGGCGCATCCGCTGATGTTAGAGAAGCTGATATTAGGCTTAAACCGATAGCCGAGGGGCAGATATATGCCGTCCGATACGACTTACCACCGACGACGTAGTCGCTGAGCGACTGTCGAAGCGTATGTGGTGGTGAGCTGCTTCCTTCACCACTCAGCGCCGACGTCGATCCGCCGCCTTTGTGCCGCTTCGGTGAGAGAAACGCTTGGCGAATCGCGGACGGCCGAATAAAGTCCTGGAAGGAAACGCTCTTCGAAACGCGTCTTATGCCGAGGCGCGTCGTCGTCTGCGGCGCCGCAGCACTGCTCACGGATCGCTTCACCGGCGACGCGCATGGCATCAGAAGGGCGCGGTCGTCCGTTGGGCCGGGGCCGGAATCCACGGAGAATGCACTCTTCAGCGTCGGCTTCCGGCCACGTCGAGGCGTTCCGAAGGAGCGATGAATCGCCGACGCGATGAAGGCGGCCGGCGATCGCGACCTGGCCGGCTTCCGTGAAGCTTCAGCGGTCATCGTTAAGGCCTAGAGATGAAAGCACTGCACAAGCGAGAGTGTTAGCGGACTCGGCACGACTAGGACGCGGTTAGTGGTTGGTCGCTAATTAGAACGCATAAGGAAGCTTAATGGCGACAGCAAGAACTCTTCCGAAAAAAATGGAATCGGTGACATTATTTTAGCCGATCTGAACTAGGCGCAACCAGCTTCTAAGGATATGATGCATTCGCTGCGTTTACCTAATCAACGTAAACCTCACGTGGTCGGACCTATGAGAGGGATGAGTCACGGAAGTTAGGATGGATAAAGACCTCCGAGAACGAGGGTGAAAAAACGAGATACTATGCTGCTTGGCTTAAATCACGCCCTCACATATCATCGCCTTGCGCTTGGTGTAACCTCCCCCCCCCCACCAGTGGCAGCAAAAAAGATGACGTGCATGAGAGCATTGTTTTTCGACATGGGCAGACATCTACGATGACACTCTTATCAAAACTTCTCGAGCGGACGCTTAGATTCATCTGTCGGAGTTTTTTTCTGCCAAAGTTCGACGCTAAGAATGGCCGGAACTAAGCGACGAAGAATTCCCAATTTGCGTCACGTTGTCAAAAAGAGCAAAATTGACGCCTGCCACGCAAAGATGCGCGCCGTTTCACACTTGGTGGCCGACGCTTTACGAGCGCCATAATGGGCGCCGGGTCGCCCGCGAAGGGCCGACGTGGTTTTCCATTGTTCTCCTCGGATGGCAGAACACCAAACGCACAGACGTCAAATGGGTGGAAGAATGCGTTGAGGATGGGATAGCGCATGCAAATGCATAGGGAAAACGTGTAACGTTCGGTTTTGCCTTACTTTAACTTAAGGAGCGTTCAGAAATTATGTAGATCGCACCAAGCATTTTTTACCCACTCGCCAAGCGGTTTTCAGTGGGTTGCGTGCCGAACCCCTCCTCCCCACCCCCACCCCTCTCACTCTTGTGGGTTGTGGATCAGAGAACCCAAAACAGTCAGACTGCTGCAGATTTACACGTCAAAAAGTGCCAAAATAAGGACAACTAAAAGTTCGATGAAGGCGCCAGGGATGCGGGTCTCGGTCTCGAAAACCGAGACTCCCGGGGGTCTGATCTCGGTCTCGGTCATGAGTC